>UCOJ01001340.1:0-33659 GCA_900474305.1 Cecidostiba fungosa | reverse complement strand
GTGTGTGTGTGTGTGTGTGTGTGTGTGTGTGTGGAAGGTCTTTGAAATCCTCCTTTTTTTCAATTTTCGTTAACTTTATCGGTAAAAATCATTGGATTAAGTTCAATGGAAAATTATTCTTGACTGTAACGATCTACGATAAAACCCCTTATAAGCACTCAAACTCGTCAACATAGTCTACTTGCATCTTCGCATTGATCAGCAGCGAAAAAAGAATCAACAATAAAATCTTCGTAGCGTCATAAGGACGAGGTCTCTACCGAGTCGACGTCGGTTCTGTTGCTCGATCGAGCGTATAGAGAATAACAGAATGAGAGAAGAAAGTGCTGGAGCTGTGCGAGAAACTGAAAGCCGACAGAAGAGAGGATCAGAGAAGAGTTTTCAGCGTAACGAGCATAGCTGATCGGACAGCAAAAAAACACAATATTTTTATTTTTGCTTTTGAGGTATAAATGATTGCCTCCTTATATATGTGTTTTTTATATAGTTACATAGTTCAAGTTTCTTTCGTATGCATTACATAATTATATTAAAGAAGAAAATATCGATGGCACAACAACTTATATTAATTAGTATATTTTTAAAAAAATTCATGAAACAATAAATCATAATTATTCTAATACTTGTGATATTATGAACAGCCAATATTGTAGGGAAAAAAGTTGAGCAAGATGGATGTAGCAAAATAAAAAAAGTTTTTGAAAAATTTTGAATATGCAAGTATTGCTTTTTTTATTTTTTAAAACAAAATGTATTCATTTTTATGTAATAAATATATAATAATTATATTTATGAATGCATTTATAAAATATGCTGAAAATAACATAAAATAATAGCATAAAATACTCCATCTATTTTACATTAGTTTATCCTGTCCAATATAAACATTTTTAGTTAAATTTAATTTTTTTGTAAATAATCTACATTAGACTGCTCTTTACCCCATACACACGAAAAGTTTAACGCTATCTATAAACAAGGCCGAGAAATAGCAAAAAAATCATCTCGCCCATCAAGACAATCCATCTCAACCGACCTTCCCCTACAGAAGACTTAAAATTCAAGCGAATCAAAAACCAGATCTTTGCATCCACTACTGATCGCTACGACATTCTCGAGCATTTTATCATTCAGCCGGTAGCAACATCAGGACCGGCTTCGTTGGCATCATCGGAATTAAAGAAGCCGATGTGTCGTGAAAAATAAGGGGGACGGCAACGCAAAATAAAAAAAAAGCAACAGGAGGGAGAGAGAGAGAGTAAAGAGAGATGGATCGAGCCCGGGAGAGACAGAGGAGTCGTCGTCGCACACGGCTCTGGCGAAAACGGTGGAATGAGGAAGACGAGAGAAAGACAGAACGAGGAGACTCATCAAAGAGGCATTGAACCCGTGGATATTACACGCGACCACCGAAGTCATGTATATATACACGCACGCATGCGTGTACGTATTCCTTGCACCTATATCATACATATATGTGCGTGTATACCTGCGAGCGAGTTGGCTCTACCTCGTGATTCGACCAAGACGCGATGCAAATTGCATCGCGGCGCTTTACGACGACCAACTGAAATTCGATGTCGACGCGCCGAGCTCACGCACGATAAATAAATATGGATATTACGCGTCGTAAAGTCTAGCCAATCTAGCCTTATACCTATGAGAAGACTCTGATGGAGAGGTTTTATTGCGCGTTGCGCCGGGGCTTCGTTAGCGCCCTGGGGAATCGCGCAGTTTACTTCGAGAGGAGAGGTGGGCTTTATCGAGTGATTCTTTGAGGAGAAGGTGGTTTGTGCTTCTCTTGTTTTTTTTTTTTTTTTTTTGAGAGCTCGTTTTAGAAAGCACTGAGGCTATTTCTGGAAAGGTCTTTAAAAATACGAGTTTCTTTCTGATTTTAAATTTAAATGGTTTTTTTGTTTCAAGAATAAAAAAAAGATTAATGGTAAACCCGTCGACAATGCACTCCATCAGCCGAACGTTTTCCACTTAATAGCTAATACCCACAAAACACACCTCGCCATTACTCTCCAATAAATATTCCCCCTAATACAGCTCAATCAATCTTGAGCCAACACACGGCAGCAAGACAGCGTAAGACGCTCATTACAGCCTCTTAATTCTCAAAACAAAAATTACAATCTCCTTTTACTTACATATATATATATACACAACTTGGCATATAGCCGCTATTTAGAAAGAGCAAACATGCATCTCGCTATTATATATAGAAGCGCCGGGAGAAAGGACATAACTCCAGATGCGCGAGAGAAACACGACTCGCGCATAATCGTAAATCGATCCTTTTTTCGACTCGCCTCACCTACACATCACACGCCTGCATTCATATCTCCCGGCTGTATATATATATAATACGTGTATATATGCACTTTAACAACGACGAGTCTGTCTCGGTGAGTTTGCGCGAGTGAAAGTATACGTATATATATACACACGCAAACGAGAGAGTTGTTGCCTGGTTTCGCCCCTCTATACCAACTATGAACGACTCATGCCTATGTGCTGTTACACTACACGTAATGCGCATAAGTGCACTGACAAATTGTCAGAGTTACCTAACGGCGCGCGTCTAGGAAAAAAAAGCTCGCCCGCTGTGTATATGTAATAATAAATACGTAATATATAATAGGCTTACGTTCTGTCAGCGAAAATCGTGTGCGTCGGGAGGAGGAGATTTTCGCGCGAGAGACACGAGACAGGATGTTACGGGAATATCTTAACGACTCCGGGCTATACTTGATTAGGAATGATGTTTTTGACGGGAGGATTTTTATTTTATTTTTTATTTTTTTTTAGAGGAGGAAAGTAACGATTTGATTAGACGTTGCGTAAACAGCCTGAGATTTCTTGTTGTTTAGAGGAAATCTTCCCATTTCAAAAGTTATAATCCATAGAACAATCATATAAGAAATACGCATGTACATCGTTTTTTGAATTGCGAAGGAGACACAAACACATCACAAAAAAGGATCAAAGCCGAGAAAGATTTCTCGCGCAAACTCATTTAATGGCTTACTAACATCCAAGTAACTAGTATAAGAAATTACAAAGTCTACTCACAATATAACTCACGGCTAGTAGAAAAGCACCTCCAGAAACCTAATAAGAAAACGTCGCTCCGTCAAATTCATTGTCCACCATAAATCCATACGGAGTACTAGCGCACAGAATTATACACTTCTACTCCCAGCCTATACCCAAACCCTCGCAATCTCGAAGCTCTCATTCACCTCGACTATATCTACTCGCGTGCAGCGTTTGTCTGACTTTCCTGGAAAGCTGCTGCAGCGAACGAAATTAAGTGCATCCTATCAGTCGTCTCATTAGTCTCACTTATAACGACGATCCACCGCGCATGGCAAAACGAAAAAGAAAAAGAAAACACGACGCTTTCGAAAGTGCCTGTAATATAATGCATTATACACACGCGCTGGAAAAGCTCGCCGAGTTGGGGGACGTCGTAAAAAAAGGCCGAATCACGTCGTGCACGAGCCGTTATATTGCGCAAGCGGCGGTTTTGTGCATAGAGAAAGAGAGTGCTGGCGCGCTAAGGGTGACGAGAAAGAGCCACAGGCAGTGAGATCGATCGGAGGAACGGCGATTTTTCGTTTCGCTCGCGGAGTGTATAATTGAGAGAGTGCCCGTGGGTGGGATTGCATGTTTAATGAGGATGATGAAATTCGGTATAATTTGAATGCATCGACGATTTGCTTCGTGTTCTTTTTTCTTTTTTTTAGACAGATGGATACAGACGTCGTTATATAGCTACGACGAATGGTGGATATTTTCTTTGTATTGAAAATTCATTTGAATAATTTTTTAATATAACAGAATTAAATGATGCGAATTCGAAATGCGGGTATAGTCGAATTCGTTGAATTATTATGAGAATATTTGCTGAGCAGAATTTTCACAATGAAAAATTCCGATCTGATTGAATTTTATTCTATAATAATGATTCCGATCGTTATAAACTGCACACTTGGAGAAATTCCAACAAATGATCGCCATTATTCATTGTGAGAACGATAGATATAATACCTGTATGCAAACGCAGACGATGCACCTTAATAAGTTTTTCAATCACAAAAGCTTTATTGTGCCATCCAATATTCGTAATACGTATATAGGCAGATCGGATGGAGCAACACTCACGTTCACACGCAGCGTAATTGCAATAAATAAATACCGATGCGGGCTATCGAGGCGGAGTATTATAGAAGTTCGCTTGTCTTTTTGTAAATTGCGTGAGTTATGTTGTCGAATCGGTACATTCTAAATTCTTTGATGTAATTTATGCATTAGAAGTATAAAAATATTTGTGTATACGTACGGCGAAGTAAGCCGTATATTTATCTCCAATTAACTACTTTAGCTACTGGTAATAGAAAATGAAAAAAAAAATCGTGTAGAATAACAGGTTTATCGTACTTTGACCGCATCTATACTATGTATACCGACCGAACAATTAACACTTTTTTATTCGTTTCGAACCGATCTTGCAGCCTAAGCAATTCAATCGAAAAAACGTTCCCATAACAAACTACATATATCTAATTTAGCTATAACCCAGCAGCGTAATCCCCTCGAGATTTTCACTCTTAAAAATTTTCTCTTTAGCAGAGCTACTCATGTCTCTCTATCTCTCTCGCCATATAATACAACTGTACACACTCTACAAAGGCTACACACTCCGACAGGGCAAAACGGCGGCTCGCGCCTTAATAAGGTTACGTAAAAGCCTCCTCGGCATCGACGTGCACACACAGACACACACACACATATATATATATAGATACTACTCACACACAGGTGGGAGAGGGGGAAAGGGGAAGAAACTAGAAGAACGAGAGAGAGAGAGAGAGAGAGAACCTCCTCTCGAGCTAAGTCGTGCGCGCATGTTTAAAATCCTGCTCTCTTTCGCACAGAGCGGCTTGCATATATATACGCGCCGCACACATAGACGAAGCTGCTGCAGACGCAGACCGTAAGCGGTTGCGCGAACGCGGAAGAGTCTGCCTCGACGTCTCTTTTCGCTGTCGCTGCTGCAGCCGTAGGCCATACGTAACGTGCCAGCCAGTATGCTGTGTATGTGAGTGTAAGTGTCTATATGTATATATACACGCGATATATACTTCAAGAGAGGAGCTGCTACTGATGCTGCTGTGCGCGCGTATATAGACGCGGATAGCGACGGAAAAAGGAGTCGGGGATTTAAGGAAGAGAGAGAGAGATGGATGGTCATGGGAAAGTAAGCGCGAGAGCTGATATGCGGTTTAGAGCTTACAGGATATTAGGAGAAGCTCGTAGTTTTTAAGCGCGTGATTCTTCTGATCTGATATGCGAATAAAAGTCTCTGATTTCGAGGTGATCTGTCTAAAATCATATGGTGCGTATACTAAAAACGTAGCCGTATATTTAAAAATAAAAAAATTTATACGCGTAAAGAGACGTAGCGAGAGCTTGCGGTTTAAGACCTAGTACCGTAAATATCTCGTTATTAGTATCATCAACAGCGCAGTTATTGGTTTTGCGGCGTTGTTTTTACGGCCCTCCAATATGTCGCGCAAGCAATTTTCGTCTTGACGACTCGAACGCTTTATACGCTTCTCATAAAATTTGCTCAAAGTTTGAACGTTATACTTCCGATTGCAACAGGCTTACGTTCAAAAAATTAATCTTCCCGTTAAAAAAGTAACGCTCCACGCTCGTACACCCTTATTATAAGTAAAAAATAGAAGTAGACACACATCCTGCATATTACCCGAGCAAACTGCACAAAACAAATATTTTAATACCCCTCACGCTAATTTCCGCCGCGAAGCTCTGCAGCGTGTGATATTATTTACTGAAACGAAATTAAAAAAGAAAAAGTGAGAGAGACGGGCGCCGGCTCGCAGCGATTCCAGGAACGTCCGGCAGCCTGCCAGAGTCGGCATAATCGCGCGAGTTCGCTGCACCGAACGGCTCGTCGCCTCAGGCTGTAGAGTCTAAACTCATCTAGTCGGCCGATTGAGAGAAGACGCGAGCCGATCGCTCGATATCAGCGGCCTCTATATACGCGAGAGCAAGGCGAATAATTGACGGCGGCATTCAGATGATCGGGCTTTGAAGTCTCGCTACGATGATGTGATTATTTCTGGCGTTTCAAACAATTTCACCTAATTATAACTTTTTAGCGGATATAAGATATTTTAGCAACGAGGCAGCGAGTTATAATCTCCAATTTAAAATTCAAAATCCAAAACTTTGCGTCGCGCGACACTTATTCCGCGCTAAGTACTTAACTCTCCGAACAGATTAATTTTCGCACTCACAAAAAAAAACAGTCGTGAGAGATATAACGTTCGACGAAAAGCGAGCAATTAACATTTTCACGGAGGTGTCACGTCGCTCTAAGAGAGAGAAACAGGGGTTAAACTGTCGAGCTCTCGACGAGCTGAGCTCATCCCCTGGAGGAAAACTATAGCGAGTTTCCGCTTGCGCTCGACGACAGACGCGCGTAAATTTTCCTCGTGAAACGACGGCCCTCTCTCTCTCTCTCCCCCTAAGAATCGGAATATTACCAGGGGAGATAATGAGGCGCGCAGGAGTTTCTTGGCTCAAGGCTTGTGCGCGTGCAGTTTCAGGGGAATTGTTTTGCTCGAGAGTTGATAATTTGGGAGTTGACGTGGGTGGTTGCAAGTTTTTGATTATACTCTCGCTTTTGTACAGCCCAAAATGGATTTTACGAGATCGAAATACGCGTCTTACCGTTTCCGACTTTTACTACTTGAACAGCTTATTTCTTATAGCTTTTACTTCACCCAATACATTCATTGAGAATTGATATAAACAAGGTCGTCTCCACGCCGAGCTTCCGCATCACGGCAAAGAATATATATCGATAATTGTTCATCGCCCCTCGACAAAAAAGCCATATCAGAAAAAAATGTGAAAAACTTTCCCTCTATAGACATCAGACATTCTTCTCTCGCGACAAGGAGTTCTATATCTCTCCGAGCTTCTTTATCATCCTCTCTTTTTTCCCGCACCTCCTTCACTTCCTGCGCCTATTTATCGATTCCCTCGTCGACTTTTATACTCGCCTCTCGCGATGTAATTTCTCCCCTCCCTTCGCGAGAGAGGAGCTTTTTCAGGCTGTCTCTCTCTAGCCACTCGCTTCCTCATTCCCGAGCCTCTCTCTTTCTGGCAGCGGCTTTTCTCGCTCGCCTTATCTCTCCGCTCTCCTTTACCTCCGCCGCCGCCGCCGCCGCCGCTTTCCCGCGGGGTGTGTAACGACTTTAATTAGCTTTCGCGCGTGTTTCTGTAGCTATTTTTCGAGCCGGCCGCGTGCGAGAAATTCGACTCATTACGCGTATTTATTTTATCAGTAGCTAGACTCTCGACGCTCGCCTCGTTATCCGCGTCTTTTATGTGCGGTGTCGCTTTTTTTTCAAATCGACTGGATTTCGTAATGGGGGTTTTCTGCTAATGATGGAGTTGTTCTACAAGCTTCACATGCGTTTGGAATATAAATAAAGTTTATTATTTTGCTTCTTCTCAATAACGAGCAGCTGACGTTTCACTCTCGTACAGATATGCACGTTTCAGAAGCCATTATATACATTGATTATATAAGGCGCGTGTATCGCTAATTTTCTTCGCATAACTAATCGAATAATTATTTCATTCAAAAATCATAATAGCGCCGATATTTCACGAAAACTATAAAACAGTATATATCTCAAACGCATTCGACGTGCGATGACTCATCCTCCCTTTTCCCGTCATTATTATAGAGTGCTCGCAAAAATTTTCGTTCCGAGAAAAATCCTGCACCGTCCGCTTTCGTTACTCAATGTGGTTACGTATACGTATTTCGCGCGATTACTTCGTTTATTCTCTAAATGCATACAGCGTATACACAGAGAGCCATCGAGACTCTGTACGCAACGATTTATACCCTGTTATTTCGGCCTAAGTGGCGACCGCACCGACGAGCAATAAAATGCATCTCTTGCGCTCCGGCCCTACCTCTCTCTCGCTCTTTGCATCGCGATTCGTCTATCCCTTTCTCTCTCAGTCTTCTACTGGCGCTTCTTGCCTTCACTTTTTCTTATTTTCTTCTCGCTTTCCGTTCCGCCTCTTTCTGCTTCTCTATATACCCGTCTCTCCTTCTTCTTAAAAATGATACCGATGCTGCTATACCGTTCGCGCAAAGATCTAGTCACTTACTGAGATTTCGAAGAAGCACTGAATTATAATCTTTATAATATAGAAACATATTTCATATTGCACGAATGTAATTTTTCCAATTTATAACGGTATTATATCTGTTTTGTTTCTTATCACTAGTTGTCAAACCAGTATTTTCCAGTGACGATATAAGGGTGGAAAATTTCGTCATCCCGGAATAACAAATCACCCACTCAGCCTTGTACCGCCGACTATTACTTTAATAAACATCGTTTATTCAATCATGTCCATGCGGAGATGTCCCATAACTTTAGTCGCAAGTTAGCGTAATTCACATATACAGCCCCCGATGCTCTATTCGCTCGCGCAGAAAATGAAGCAAAGCGAGCAGTGCAGCGAAACGCGGGCAAACGCATTTGCTTTAACCCAGTGACGGGGAGAGAGAGACAGAGTCCGGCTGTGCTATACCAGAATAAACTTGTTCCGCATTGCATTATTATACGGTTATTTTCGGCGCGCGCGCTTCTCTCGCGCGTATCCTTCTTTTATTTCCTTGTCCTGCAGCTAGCGTGCTCTGTTTATTTTAAAACTATATTGCCCCCCTCACGATGTGTCTGTCTGTCTTTTTTCAATTCTTTGCTTTTTTTCCTGCTTTTATGCGCGGCCTCATTGTTTACGTGCTGCTTGAATAAACTTCATTAAATAAGAGACTGGCGTAAAAACAAGGGGAAAAAAGTATTTTCTTATTAATCAAAAACATCATAGCTTATAAACTTAAAACATTCAATTCAGTTACACGAGTAAACACAAGCGCAGGCTGAGAATGATAGTAACATTTATCGTATGCAAATGAGCTCTTAAATAGCCGAAGAGCCGCAAAACAATGCTCCATTTCGTATATAATATAACCGCGCGCAACGAGAGCGCCCGCCATAATCATTACCCCCAGAAATCACTAAACGTTCTCAATCACCTCGCCGATATATCAGCCGATCTACTGCCCATAAAAAGCTGCACGAGGCATCATCGCGCAAAAAGATTCCTCTCGAACTCCACGGTCGCGCGCGCGCGCGGGAGGATTCATCAAACTCCGTATAGATAAAACACGAGAAAAATCGACGTCGCACATAGCGATTATATTGCGACAGGGCCCAATAAGTCGGAATCCGATATAACGACGACGACGACGAGAGCGTTGCGAAAAAGCGCTCTCGGGGTCGCGCAGCTATTGCGCCAGAGTGCAGTATATGCATGTGCAGCTCGCGGCGAAGAGGTAAAAGGTGGCGAGCACGATTTTTCCGCTGGCATCAGGCGGACGACGATCCCTTTCGCCGACAAAGCCGCGTCTCGGGGTTTCTCTTCCGCGATGCAGCGGCGCCTCGCGCGCGCGCTCTTTGTGCTGACACAAAAGCCGAGAGAGAGAGAGCTCGTGCCTGCGAGTAAATTGAATTTGTTCCTTTTTTTTTGTCTTAGAGAGGTGAAAAGCCGGCGGTGATTAAATTGTTATCCGTAAATAGCTGTCGGTTGTAATTATATATCGTTGCTCGTTGATTTATAGTTTTGCCATTCGAGGAAGTTTGAAATCTCGTCGATAAAAATTTTCACACTCCACGCGAGGCGGCCTCTAAAGGAAACGAGCAATAATAATCAGCTAAGCTCCCCATTTGCTCGCTCTTACCTCCCTCAACCATTCTCTTTATTTACCTCCCTCCGTTTGCACGTGGCTCTTTGTTCACCGCCCCCGCATATATCTATATACTGCATCAGCCTGCACGCAGTGTCCGTCCGACTCGCGCTTTGCTTACCCACGGCAAAGTCTGCGCCCGACCAAAGTCTCTGTGTGTACTTTAACCTCGCCTTCCTTATCTCGCCTATACTCCTATGAGCGCCTTTGTTCTTATCTGCTGAGAGTGGAATTAATTCGCGGTGCGACGAGCCACACGATGTAAATTAAATATTTACCCTTTGTTTTTTCCGGATGGACAATGCTGCTGCGCTGGCTTCTTCTTGGTCTTGCCCCGTGTTTATTCTAATTGTTATAGGGTGTTTCGATTCTTTTTTTGGAATTGAACGATCGAGTTTGCACTTGCTGCCGTGTTGAATTCTGAAAGGCTTGGTATACAGTATAGATAACAAAAAAAAACGGACAGGACAACTTTTTTTAACAAAAGAGACATCTCGTTATAATATATATCGGAAATTGTGACGTCGTATATCGACGCGATCAACGCACTCTATATACATAGCGTCGTGCCTGTATCTAAAAATAAGCATTTTGATATTCCTCATTATCGTTGCCAATGTCGAGTCATGTATCATCTATACAAAGTAGTTGCTCGCATACACACGCGTTGTCCACTGGGGGCTTGTAACGAGTAGTTACATATATATACACACACTCGCGCGCTGTATAATTTATACGTCATATAGGTTTTGCGCTCCAAGACGTCGGCTTGTGTGTGTACGTGTATATATATATTTAACGAGCAGGTAGTCGTACACCAGCGAGTCTTCGGGGCAAATGCGCATGCGTGTCCCTCTGTACACACGTATGTGCATATACCTACAGTGTATATACACATGCGCGTGTGCGTATATACGCGGGGAAGGTTTAAAATTGCAGTATTTGACGCTATAAATAATTATTTGAGAGGAAATGGATTTTTTGTAAATATAAAAAGAGCCGCGCGTGCGTATCATTATTTATCTAGGGCTTGTTAATGCCAGCTCGTTTCAAAAGCTATATATAAATGCGCAGCGTGGGAAAATCGACGCGTTTATTTTTTCGTTGCGCTTATTATTACGAAAATCGTTAACAATTTGTTCATTATCCAAGTGCAGTCCATTGCAGCTCGTTATATACATATACGCGCAGTATACAACGGCAAATGAGTTGATAGAAACAGTGTATACAGTATTTTATCTAATACGAGTATAGAAAATACGTAGATAGAAACACCGAGAAGCAACTAATAAATAAAATTTAACAAATTATTTTGAAAGCTCCGAAGAATGTATACAGGCCAACATAAATAAGCAGCAAATGCACCTGTCTCGCCATACACGTCTTTTTCTACTTATCAGTATATAATATGTGAATAGCTTCTGTAACAAAGCGAAATATTTTTTTCTCAACGGGTATTGCATCACAAAGCACTTATCCTATAATGAACAAAAAGCCTGCCAAGTGTAGTGCATTCTCAAGTTTCATATATATACATATATACATACATGCAATATATACGCTCGAAATTTATTCGCTCCAGCAAATTCTCGCACGCTCATTCCAAATCCATGCACATCTTGACGCGCAGCTTTGATTTTATGAGAAAAGTAACTGAGACTCATCTATTTCTTGTCTGCAGTGCTAAATCAGATACGACCTGTGCATAACACACGTCAGGCACCAGGACGCCTGCATCACTACTCGCCTTCGTAAAAGCACACATATATTTATATATATATATAAGCATGTCTCGCGGGCAGAGGGCAAATCCTGCAACAATGACTCGACAGCACACGCGATATACAACCGAATTCGCCTAGCTTTTTTTTCAAGCTCATATACACATCTCGCACGCGCGAGTTCATTGTTCCATTATTTCACGAAATTATATATAATAGATACGAGCTATCGCGCTTCTATCAGCGCAGTCGCTTTTGTTCTCTTTGTTGTACGGGGCTTTTTCGAATGCAGTTCTCTCTCTCTCTCTCTCTCTCTCTCTCTCTCTCTCTCTCTCTCTCTCTCTCTGGCGGCTTATCTCGACAGATAGACGACGAGGTTTACGCACTCGGGGCGCGAAAAAACAACACGGGAGGCTGCAGGTGTGATAAATCACGCGGAGAGAGAGAACTAGCGCGAAACCGGAAGTGGACGGTGGTTGATCGAAGTCTATTCTGTCTCGCGCTTGGATGCTTTCTTGCGCGTTTTTTGTTTGCCCAGTGGCTCTTCTTTTTGGAGGCTATTGTGTGTTTTTATGTGACTGAATGGCTAGGAAATTTATCGAGTTGTTAGACGCGAAAAAGGGATATTACAAATAGTTTTTTCGAAGCAGTCTTATGTATGCTTTTACACTGCATTAAATTGCAATCATATTATATTTGCTTCGTTTGTTCCGGTGATCAATTATACCGCATCCAGACTGCAATAAAATAATAACAATGCAAACTATTGTTTTATCGGACCAGACATCGAGGAGTGTGTGCATGAAAATAATCAATCAGAGATATACTATTATTATCTCGGTTCTCGGCGTTCGTTCACTCCATACGTTATGTATAAACTATTGATGAATTTCAAGTAAGATTTACAGCTTTTCTACACTGCCAAAAAAAAAAACTGAAATCACTGCACTTGCCGAGAACAATGAAGCATTAGACCGTGAGAGAAAAATACTAATTTTTTTACAAACTAATATAACGCCGAGAGTATTGTTTTCTACAATCAATTATTCATTCTCCAAATAATCTCATTCTCTCGCGTTCTACCAACAAATCACCGACAAAAGATCACATGGCACAGATCCAGGATTAACGAGCTCACTCAAAAAGCAGCAAATCCGAATCGATGGACCCTCTCAGCTCGACTTATCGTGACGACTTCCCATCGCTCATCCCTGAAAAAAAAACTCTCGACACGTCGACACCCGCACGCGTGTATTAAATCGCCTGCGCACCGCATGACAAGTAGCTTCGTTCTCCCTCGATTTACGACGCGAACTACGCCTTCGGCGAAAGGAAAATCGCGCGGTTCCCTCCTATACGTACATATTACGTATACACATACACACACATATAGGCCAGAAGAAAGGGAGAAAAAGAGATTGGGGTAATAAATATCGAGAGAGGAGGAGGAGGAGAGAAGAGGCACACATTGCCCGATGAATGGGCCAGAGAAACGCGGAGGAATCCTAGAAAGGAGGCTGTGTATATATAGCTACGCGGTGGTTTATCGCGTTTCCTAGAAGAGGCGAATTAACGTAATGAGTATTGGAAATGCCGACTGCGCGAGGCTCAAGAGATTCTCCCTATTCAAATGCAAACGTTGTGCAATTTAGGCGCATAATGAGATTGGACCGGCTGAACAGTTTGATAAACGAGCTGCGGCTGTATGTAGGTGCTTTTCTTTGTTTGCTATTATAGTTTGATTGAATGCACGGCTGCTAGAGTATACTGGGTCGTAAATACGCTGTTTTTAATCAATTAGGCAATAAATATACACGTTATATATATGACATTATTTTTTACGTTTTTGGTTTCACGTAAGCCCAGAGTCATATGTATACAAGCGAGCAACACGCGGCTCTGTAAATATTAATCTTTCGTCGGCGAATTAGTGAGTTTTTGCATGCTCGTTTTCCGAAACCACACACACACACACAGCGTACATATATAATTAAGGTCTGCAAAAAGAGTAATTCAAATATACGAATGAATCAATCGATTTTAATCGTAAACAAACAAGCGAATCCAGCGCTGTTTGCTTGATAATTATTCACAGTTAGCTCACTCAACGCTCAGTGTTTCATCATTACGATCAATCAATCTCGATCGAGAGAACCCAACTCCCTCGTCGTAAAATTAACCACCAATATATATATACGAGTGCGCTAATTAAAAACAGCTCTGATGATGGCGATCCATATATACTCTCCGCAGACGAACGAACCCAATAAAAAATAAATCAACTGCATTACTTTCAGCCAATTAATTTCCCGGATCGATCCGTCCTCATTAAAGCGCAGCTCATGCCAGCGAACGAAAAAGAAAATAAGAATCGAGTCGGTCGCTCGGAAAAGCGAGAAAATGATGCATTAGCCTCCTACTACTCTGCCAACACACGAAACAAAGAAACGTTGAAAAAAATCGCAAGAATCACAGTCGTGCAGCAGCAGCAGCGGCTCGTTACGTAAGCTCACGTAAGCACAGCCGTTATACTCGCTCTGCGCGATATAACGAGTTAATTACAGTAGTGTACGCGAGATCAATGCACCAGGGAGTGTAGCCGCGCGACGAGACGTACAGAGACGACGGAAGCTGCGCTCGGATCGATTAACGACGTTCGCTCTCGGTCGTATATAGGGTATATATGTATGTATGTTTAACTCTCCTTCTCTCTCTTTCTCCCTCTTCACTTAGCTGCGCGAATTCGAGATTAGCCGATCGCTTCTCGCGAATCGAGTGTCGCGATGATGTAACGCGCTGCATTGCTTCTTGGGTGCGAGAGATGGATAATGGGCGCGCGATATCGAAGATTCTGCGCGCGCGCGCGCGCGGTTTCGACTTTCGAAATCGTGCGAGCGCAGAGAGAGAAAGAAAAATTAGGATCTATCTTGATTCGGTATATTGATTTATTCTGAATATTATTTTTAAAAATTATCATATACTGGTTGCTCCGCTATTTTATTATACTTATGTATATGGAATATTAACGCCCAGCACGTGATATTATATACTGACAAATGTAGACCATTTGCTAATGCAAATTATATTTTCCAATCGATTCCGCAAATGTGGAGCACGCGACTAGTCAACGCGCGCGCAGCTTTCGTAAGAAAGTAGTCAAAGCCGCTCTCACATAACCCGATAAAATTATGCAATTTTTCGCGTGTATATAATACCAACGTGTACAGCGTTATATTACTCAATGAACGCACTTTTTATCTAATCACATAACACACGCCTCTGATAAAAACAGCGCATTCTCGCGCGCACGCCAGCTTCGTAATATTCTCTCTCTCTCTCTCTTTTTCTCCCTCTACATCGCCTATCCCAACATTCCAATTTCCGCATCTTCACACGCCACGCCAATTCATTTTCCAATCCATCGGATTGCAAATCGAATTCCCCGCGCACTATTTATCGGATGCCCATTCGAGATGAGCAAGAAAAAAATGCCGCCGATTGGAAAAAAAATACAACAACCACGCTCGGAGAAAGAAAACGAGACTCTAACTAGACGCTCCGTCTCTCTTCTGGCTGGGAAATTAAATCGTAAATGTAACAACGTCGTTGGCAATTACTTCAACCAGTAATTTTAATTGCGTCACGAGAGCCATGTGTGTATACGTACCTATATTGAAGCGCGTTTTCGTCGTCTATACGTCGAGGGGAAAACTCGTTTCCGAACGGAATGTGCTGCACTCTCGAAGAAAGCGCGCGGAGATCCTCCGGCGAAGCATAACCGCCTCCTATGGCTGAATAGCAAAAATAAAAATATTGTATTGACTTTCGCATGGCGTCATTTTTTTTAAATGCTTCGTACATACATGGTAGTTAAGCTGGATACGGTTTGTACTGGGTCTTAGTATGAGCGAGTTGAATAGAAAATTATCGTTTTAAACTTGCTCGTTTTAAATTTTACTTAAATTTCGTATCTTGATAAGTTTTAATCTGGCAGATTGATCGGATAGTGCAATATTGCAATAGATTATTTCGCGTATAATTGAGTTTTAATTCAAATCTTTACAGTAGCCTTCTGATATTCAAGTTACTCCCATTGGAGCTTTCTAACAATTTTCTAGAAACCTTATCAAATTGTCTTTCAATCGATTTCGCAATTCTATCCTGATTGAAAGATATGATTATATATCTTGACTACTTTCAGTTGTTGCGTAGCGATTATTGTTAGTTTTAGTAAACAGTTATAACATAACTAGTTAAATAAAAGCTATACATCTAATACAGTAAAATGAAAATACTTTATTTTCATCCAATAGTAAAGTACAATTATAGTCTTTGATGTCTTATTACTCGTTTGGCCATAAACTGAGCTAGTCGAATATCTGCAAGATTGTATATTTTGTAAAAAAACTCGAATGGCTATTTGAATTATGTGCAGGTTATGGAACAACGTGTATTAGAATTTTATTCGCTTTGATATAACCATAAAGTCGCATAGTTCTATTAAAAGATTATAAAATTGAAGAAAAGTTTTTTCATCTTTCAGTTACCTATTTTCATGAGATTTAATTTTAAAATAGACTTCGTTATATAAAACATCATCGTATACTAAAAATACTAATTATTTATGAGATTGAAATTCATTGCACAAATCCAATTCTAAAATTATCGAGATCACTTTGAAAATTGATAAAAAAAATTTAATTCGAGGAATATTATGCACACATTATATGCCATTAGATATTTTTATCGTCGAGTTTAATGCGAATCGACTTACACTACATATTATATCACCCACAGCTAAGCTGTATACTCATTACATAACCTGGGTGCACGGCATACGTGTAAGTATCAAACTTCGCCAAAATGATTAACTAATAGTAATAGTATCCAAGTTTGTCGTGCGTAATAAACATCTTGCTCGAATACGAATCCCAATTAATTCAAGAGATCGTGGAAATACTTATAAATTTTATAATTATAAACCTCCTTCACACCTACAGATTTTTTCTCTGTCAAAATTGTCAAATGCTCGTAATTATTAATTGCAGAAAATTACAACTCGCGCAGTTTTAATTGAAGAAATATATGAAAATTGGTATCAACTTTCTTTTCTCACGCTATAATTAATACCGCGATCGGCAAAATCGATTAGACTCCAACGCTACTGTATAATTAACATTACGCGATTTTGAATAACATATATACCAGCGAGCTTATAACACTTCTTCGACGATATACCTAGCCATTAAATTGCTAAGCCATCAAGCAAATTAAAAACTTCCCGTTATTTTCAAGCCATTTAAGACCCACCGCAAAAGAAAACACGAGGCTACTTCAAATAATCCATTAAACCTACTCTCGCTATCAGCCGTACCTATACGCCTCCTACTGCAGTACAGCCTAGGATACACAGAACCATCCAAACGACTCTACCTCACGCTCGCATAATCCCATACTTACAGCCTGTATACAAGCGCACGTCGTCCGCAATGTTCTATCCAAGTGCCGTCGTCGTCGCTGCTGCTGCTGCTGCAAGCCGTACAAGGAACAGAGAGGAGATCTTTGTGTCCGCTCGGGCGCGTATACAGGCGCCCCCCCCCCACAATGTAGCGCATAAATCCCTTTAAAGGTATGGGTGCGCACGAGGACTCGCGCAATCGCCTCTCGTGTATGTATACTTATATATGTGTGCCGGGTGAGATCTACACGATATTATCTCGGCGAAAAACTCGTACACTATCGCGCGCTGCGCTCTGGTGTACATATAAGTATAGCCAGGATATATATACGTTTATTATATGCGCGCGTCAACAGTCGTGCCTGATGCGAGAGAGGTTGTCGACATCAGAAGTATATAGTCTGGGAAACTGCGTCGTTTGAAGGCGGCCTTTTCAAAATTTCGCTCTCAAGTATGCTTTGTTTATCTTGACGAGATCGGCCATTCACCAACATTTTCGTTGCGCTCATAACTTGGAAGTGTATACGATGACAAGAAATATCCAAACGTGCTGGAGAAAAGTTTCCAACAATACATATATATATATATAAGTCATAAATATTAAAATTTTTTTCTAATGCCGAAACAAAGCAAGCGATCGATCGTCGGGCAATATAGTTCATCGAGAAAGCTTTGAAGGAAGCATCGTTTCGTCGACTCTCGCGTAAACGTCTGTGCACGGGGTACATAAATCTGCAAAGGCGCGCCTACGCGTCCAATATATATATATAAGTATATAATAGCTATATACATATACGCTCCGACGTCGCAGGTGAAATGCGGAATCAGATTGCCGCTCGGCATTCGATACCAATCTTGTTTGCTCAATTAGCGCGCGATCGGCTATCGAATCGTGCTTTTATTGACGCCGCGAAAAGGTTTACCCGGCGGTGTGGTTTACGACGCCGCTGCGACGACTTGATTTTACGCGGCGCAACAACCAGTTTAAATTATGTTTGCCGCGTATACGCAGTGATTTTCCGTCGCGCGACAGTCGAGATTTTTTATGAGCTTGGCAGGAAAGTGGTATTGTATACTGCGCGCTCTCGGTAATTATTGTATAGTACCATATTTTTGAAGCTTGACTTAATTTAGTGATAAAAGTCGTGTCATTATCGGAATCACTTGAGAATATTTATTAGATCGTTCAAAAAGCTCGGAATACAAACATTCGATTATTCATTGATATTGCTGTTAAATTAAATAAAATATACCTCTTGTATAACACTGCGGAACCAGATGACTATAATTTTCTTGGGAAAAAAGTTATGCGCATATGAAAACTTTTTCGAACGTTATCCAACAATCCAACAAACGCAATAGCACCTGGACAATAAAAAAGTTGCAAAACTCAAATCTACGTACGAAATTTCGATGGCCCTAAAAAATTTCATAATAACGATCCCGAAATTTTACAGCCGGAAAAATTGTACTACTCGCAGGTGCGCTATTCATCACGCCTCGCGATAGCATTATTCCGACAGTATACTGGCAGCGTTCGCAAAACCATTAAATTTTACTTTTCGTTAAAAATTTTATTCATTCCCACGCCTGCATCTCCCTCGCGCATATAAAAGCAAAACGCGCGACCCAATAAAACAACGTTTGCATCACACGTATACACGATAATAAAGCTCACGAGTGCGCGCGGTCATTATTTTCGAGAAAACGCCGACACAAAGAGGCGTCCTCGAAAAAAAATAACGCGCTCAGCAAACCGCAAGTCATTCCGGCAAAAAAAAGCTCTACGAACTCCAGTTTCAACCCTCTATTCCGCCGTGAGAATGACAAATGCTTTTCTAGGGCGCATCCAAACTTGCGCGTCTCTCGTAAAGTGCAAGCGTGCGCACGTTCGGCCAAAGCGCATCAGAAGTTGCAAGTCGTAGCGAAAAAGGATAAAAGCTTTAATCTCGTGGGGCCGGGCGTGAGAGGGTGAAGGAAAGTTTGCCAACTTTTCCGGAGTCTTTCGTTTTTCCCGGGTTTAGAGATGTCGAGAAGATTTTGAAAATCAATCGCGCAAAAGGAAAATTCCCGCTGCAAAAGAATAAAGCAGCTTTTAAAGTGACACTCCTCGCATACATTTATTACATTGCATTGCTATTAATAATCTCCGCTGCGCTCATTGTTTCGGATTTCGCTACACTTTCTAATGCACACATAATACAGTATATATATAAAGCTGCAAGTGCCAAACGCGCTAAAACAAAACAATACGCGCTCGCGAGCGCATCTAAATCATAAGTCCCCATCTCTCCGCTGAATCACGACGCATTAACCAACAACAAAATCCAAACAAAAAAAAAACACCGCGCACAACATGCGGCGAGTGAACAATAGCGCAAGCGCACCTACACACTGCCAGACGTCGCGTCTGCTCCTCCTCCTCCTCCTCCTCTCGATGCGGAGAATTTCGCAAGGCACCTCTGCGGCATCCTCGCTCGATCAAGCCTAATCACTTAATTTTACGACCTGCACACGTTCGCCGTGCGGATTGGCCGCGCGAGAGCTAAAGCGAGCACTTAGAGCGCCTTTAGAAAGCTGCTGCTGCTGCTGATTTTCTGATGTGGATGCAGCCCGAGATCTCTCGCGAGAGAACCGGGGAATTCGATCTGCCGATAAAGCGTAGGAGAGCGAAAACATGCATAGTCATTCGACGCCAGACTTTTCCCCTTCACCCACGCAAGCTATGAGCTTTTTTCTTTTTTTTTTAAAGCTTTGGTCTCGAGCTTCGAGATGAGAGCTCTTGAATTTCCTTCCTTTGATCTTTGCCTCGAGGACTCGATCTCCGCTTTTTATTTGTAATTGATATTAATATGTATGGACGAGGGGGTGGATATCCTCGTGTCAAAGAGGAATCGATTCCGTTGGAGTGACGAGACGATTGCAATGAGAGACTGGCGTCTCTGTGATTTTCAAACTCCCTTTATCAGTCAGACACACGAGCAATTTTAACGAGAGATAGCAAACACAAAATAATAAAAAAAAAACAACATTTCCCGACGGCTATATAGAACAACAAAAGTGACTCATTCGACCACAATCGACGAAACAAATACCATCAATTTTTCCTCTCCTCGTCCAAGCTGAAATCCACTTCGGCATGAGCCGTGACACACACACACAGCGTATATACAAACCAAAACTCCCAGCCTCTTCTCATGCCTTCTACTCGTGTGTGTCGTAATCGCGTGCGCTCTCGGGAACAATGGCTGCGCTCTCTCGGACTAAAACTACAGTATGTGTATGCGCGCGAGCGCAAAACTGTCTCTAATTCAATGTGCGATTTTATCGGAGCGACTCGTCATTGTTCTCGGGGATTTTTCGTCCTCGCGCTCGCGCAGCAGCGGATGATTAGGTGGATATATATAATTCGGCGAGAGGGAAATACGAGCGAGGGTGCTCGACGTTCTGAGATATGCTCCTTCGGAGAATCGCGGCTCTCGAACAATGAGATGAGCTGATAGAGAAAGTTACTTCTCGATGTGTGCCGTTACGGTTAAAACGTCGATGCGCTTCGATAGTTGTGCTTGATCAAGTTTGCGCTTTTCTCTCAACTTTTTGTTTTTGTAATCGTGCGGTATACCTATAATGTTATATTGCTGTATGTGCGCAGTGGAAACAGTGGGATATGGTCAGACACCATCTTTTCAACGTGCAAATTTAAATTGCAAATTCAATAATCAAATCTGACTATAACCCATTGTACGATTCCCCCTCCAGAATCTTCAAAATACATCATCAGCGGAAATCCAACTCGCGATCTCATACCGCATGGAAGATTAATTCGCTTAATTCATCGCACGAGACAGCTCGATGAGCAGACGTCTGGCCGCCAACTCTCAAGGCCGTGCGGACGCGAAAAAAAAAGCGCCGCGCCCCCACCCCCGCGAGCTCGATCGATCGAGCCTGATGGCGCGACACTCGCGAGCCCGCGCGCGCTGCAGAGACTGCGGTCCGATTTCTCTCTTGTATACGTGTATATATACATTGCGAATTCGGTGGTGTGAAAATTACGCGCGCCGTCAAGGTCGACTTTCACTCGACGCGTCGTGCCGTCAGTGGTGTCAAGGTGGATCCCCGATATATCCACTCAGAGCTTATGTATCTCGATAAAAGGGACTTCACTGTTGATGTTTAAGTTTTTTTACTTTTTTTTTTTTATTAAGCATTTTAGCCTCAAATGACCCCCTTTGAGTTTTTTTACTGATGCAGGGAAATTTGATTTGTGTAGGGCAATAATTCAATTGAATTTTCATGTGCATGTACCTTATCTATATATTTTTATTGTTCGTTATTTTAATCGCACGATTTTTCTTTTGTTCCAGGTGAGTCAGGCAGAGGGTTTATATCCAATTAAGCTTTCTTTTTATATACGTGAGTAAAAATAGAATAGCAAATGAGTGTATAATTGACGATAAATCTTTTATAACCTCTTATAATTCGTTAAGATATAACACACCATAATATTATAACGCATATAATAGAATTTACTCGACTTATAAAGACATAATATAATACGTCGTAATAAATGCTGCAAATGTGAGGCACCGCCTGGCTCTACAAGTATAGAGGCCGCTTCTTAAGAAATTTATGCGCGTTTTCGTGCCTCGCTAGCGCGTGTTATGGATGCTTCAATCAACGTCGGCCTGGCCGCGTTATATAGGTTCTCGAGACTCCGTGCGATGCTAGGGTGGTGGTGGTAGCGGCGTTGGCGGCGGCATTCCTCCTCTGCATTTTTCAGAGGGTTGATTGATGCCGCGCCGCGTAATTTACCGCGCCACCGACGCCGGAATGAAATAATGAGCGGTGCCTGCCTGACTGGCTAAGTTCTATGGACTTTGTATGGCGAATTATTCACGACGTCGGGGGTTTCTTTCTTATTGATATGCCATTGATCTTTTTCGGTAGGGGGAAGTTTGATTATTGCAGCGATCTGCGGTACACTTGGACCGTCTTATATAGTTTAAAATGATAGATTGAATAAAAATTCGAATACAACATTGGATCTCGTGCAGCCAGTTGAGTATTTAAAATAACCGACGATAGTACTGCACAGATTCGCTATACAAAATATCCAAAAGTAGACGACTATATTTATTACACTTGCTCAAAAACCGTGCCAACAGTCTCTTCATCATTCGCGTGGAAATTAAAAGCCGTCCATCGATTTACCGGCGCATTAATCAGCCATGCGAGAACAATACCGAAATCGGATAATTGAGCCCTCTAATGAATTCGCACATCATATGTAACTATACTATATACACAGATATACGCCACCGCACATATATCGGCCTCCAATCTATACACACACATACATATACGCGTGCACACTACTGGCGCCGGTTGCTCGAAGGCGCCCGGAAGACCTTGAATCCGCAGCTGCTGCTGCTGCTGCCGCATCGACCCAAAGAACCGCTATATATACAGTAGTACACGCGTATACTTCCGAGCTAATACTCGCAGCGTATTGCGCGCGCCGCTGTGCATCGAATCCTGCTCCAGCCGCATCCTAACTGAATTTCTCCGGGAAGCTTGTGCTGTATATTCTGTTTCTACGGTGCCAAGTAGGTATACATACACAAGAATCGCTTCGAGGTTATATCTGTAGGAAAGGCATTTGCGCTCATATTCAGTACAGCCACGTGTTTGAACTCTAAATTTGCGGAAAATAGGACTCGGGATTAAGCGGATCTGGAATGGTGGAAGAGTCTAACCGCTGTTGTTGCGGCCAATGCGATTTCGAGAACTTTAATGTTTACTTTTTTCAGAGGAAAAGTAGTGCATCTCGTTTCTATATGATTGTTCAGAATTAAATATTAAGAGGTAAAAAAAAGAAACTACAAACAAAGAGAAGGAACTCTACTATTAAACGTTAACTTTTATGACATAATAGTACATAACACACCGATGAAAAACAAGATCCAAAAGCACTCTGCAGACAACAAAAAAATCATAATCGATCGCGTGCAGGTGAAAGCTACTGCGTCAGTCGTTATAATCCGGTATTTCTCCAGCGCACTGATAACAGTAGCTATATATATTATATATACCAGCGAATTTCACGTAATCGCAGACGATCGATAATATATCCCTGCAGCAACAGCAGCAGCACTTTTATCCATTGCGTAAGCCATTCAAAGACAGCAAAACAGTGTCGCCCAGCAAGGCGTCGCTGGATTAGAAAGCGCACGCGCTGGTATATGCAAATCGTGCTACTACTGCAAAGCCGCGAACGTGCTCGCGTTATCGCGCGAATTATTATGAGAGTTGCAGGCAAGACGAGCTCCGGTGTATATATATAGTTTGGGACTGTTGGTGCAACTTTTTGCTCGAGCTTTATTTTCCATCTGCGTGTACGAAGAAACTGTCTAAAATTCCATATCATTTCCGATACGATAGCACAGCTTCTGCACAGCATTTCTATTTATGCATAGAAAATCAAGTAAAAGTATCAGCCACAACAACAACGAGCATTAAAAAAACTCTATAGCGCCTCAGTTTTCCATTCAGCCCGAAAAAAAATGTCGGTTTCACCAATGTAAAATCAACGGTACAGCAAAAACGACGATTATAACCAAAGCGATGCTACAGACATCCTCTCTCTTTCCGCACAGCTTATTTCTCTGTCCGCCGCGTATATATACTTTCACTGTATACAGGCATAAACACACACACACACACACATACACGGGGATTTTTGCCTAGCTCTCCGCCGTTACACACATCCTACTTGTCTAGGGTCCAATGGATGGCTTACGTTACGGCTTATCTACCGCAGGCTAGGAGAGGAAAGCAGCCAGCATCGTTCCATTTTCCCCGGCGAACGACTTAAATCCATTAGCGCGCGCTCGCAGATGCTCGAAAGCGATAAGCTCGCGCGCGTAAAATCCGAGGGCAGAAAAACGGCGACACGTGCTTATATGTATATGTAGCAAGCTGCTCACAATGAAGAAGCGACGGAGCTCGATATAATAAGATCGCCAAGGGAGATGCGAGATACGACGAGCTGAGTAACACACAAACGCGACGAGTGTTTAGAAAGCGCGCTCCACATTTCTGTGAGCGACGTTTTCGCAAAAATCGCTGTACTGCGCAGGCTTTCATTGTGCTATAGACTAGTGTAGTTGTTATTGAGTGGATTTCTAGACTCACGAGCTTTGCATTTGTGATTCGAATTCGGAAAGTCTCTTGTTCTCCATCAGAACGATTTGCTTATAAATTTGTTGATCAGTAAAATTGTACAGCAGATGTCAAGCTTGTATAGTTATTCACACGTTATACATGCAACGACGACTGATTCTGCGCTCGATACACGATAAAAATGATAATATAACCCAAAATTCCACGTCTCAAGTTCCGAATCATATGCAAATTTCATGAGACCTCTGCACCTATGCGAGGGTATCAAGTGTACGTGAAAGCACTCGATTTCTTGAAAAATTCGTGCAACCGTACAGCAACTAGGCCAGAGAAGCGATCTCAATAGTCTTCTTCGCGAGATAGTGGCTCGTTTCGCGCTCGCGATTCAATTTCCGGAAAAATTCGCTCAAGTGAGGGAGAGAGAAAAAAAAGGAAAACGTTCGATCGATACATACATAACCCGCAGTCTCGCGCAAGGTTTCAGATGATGTTTACCTATACTGGCAAAAATCAAAGAGAAAACGCACGCGAGGACGCAGAGGAAAGGGATTAGCAGACCTGGTGAAAGTAAACGATGTTTCATTCATTCGAGTGTTACTTTATCGAGAGGTGTATTACATTTTTTTTGTACTTGGGTGAAGCTTTCTTCTTTAATCGGAAAAAATCGATTTCTCGGCAATCGAATACTCGTATAAAAAAATACATGAGCTTGATTTTTGTGAATTCACGAAACACATTATTGGAGCCGCGACATAAGTATATTTTGTAACAATATAAGATTAATTTTGAACAATTCATGTCAGCATAATTATGCACGTTACTCACGCAACAATGACTGGAGCGTTAAATAATGTATTTACATATGTACATGCAATTGAATAGCCGGAAAAGTAAACACGCAGTACGTATGCACAACAAACATCATTGCCGTAGCACGTCGACAACGATATTTACTTATTCATGCAGTTTACACAGCTGAAATAATAAACTTGTATTCGCTCCGTGTGTATATCAACAAATTTTTTACACGATTTTACGCGTTTTCTATACATGAATAGCAGCGGCTACCCTCAGAACTAACCGCTATTGCACAAATGTATTAGGTTGTAAGGGAGAAAATCAAAAAATATTTCTTTAAAATTCTATAAATAAGTACACTTATTTTAGCAAATCAATATATCATTTTTCGACTTATCGCAAAAGTTGCGTCACTGATAGCAAATCGTACACTGAGTGAACAAACATCAATGTAGTATATGATACTATGTATGCAAACTATGAGTGAGTTAGAATACAAATATATAACTTGCCTATAAAAAAGCAAGGAATCCTCGATGCGTCTAGTATACCTTAAATATATATAGTTCTATATATTATGTACTGTACTTACGACGGCGGCGGTTTACCGGTTATATTCCTGGCTTGATGGATTGTTTGGGAAATTCGTGGCGCCACTGCGTTTTATGGCATCGCTGCGCAGCCGCGTGCAGGTAATGCGCGTTCTTGCGCTTCGGAAGAAGCCGTATGCGCCGTGCCGCTATACTCGTGACTTATCGCATGAAAATTTATCACGAGCTTTTTGGAGGCGTAAAGCTTGACGAAATTATGAAACGAATGAAATAACTATTTTACTTTTAGTAATATTCAATTAAAGATATTTCGTTTCGAGCGAAAATATAAAGGCATAATAATAATTATCAGATATCAAGCGGATTCTATACGACTGACATGATGAATTCGTATGCCGTTATTAGATACACTTCATTCAATGAATTTTTCATTTCTATCATCTGATAAGCCAAAGTATTATTCTCGAAGCCGAAGAAAATGCAAACAAACAAAAATACATATTCATATTATATGTGGGGCCGGTAATTATACTGTGGCGGCTTAACAACCATGTGCACAATCGATATCTAATTATTTCCTGAATTGCAAAGCTATAGTTAATGATCAAGTATAATTCATGCAAATTGCATTATTAGACTACCAAATGGCTATTATTATCGTATAAATCTTGTGGTCTCAGCATTTCTTGCAGTGAAAGCGCTCCGAATGAATTACGATTACGATGATGCGATGGTTTTTCACGTTTGATTAGAAAGAAAAAAATAACCTTCTGGATGCGCATATACAACGAAATCTGTCAGTTTCAAGCTAAACAAAAATATCAGATCTTTAATCTTAGACTCTTCCAATCGCGGAAAATCGCGAGCTACGTCGACTTCCTTTTACCGTTGGCGATTTTTTGCACCAAAGAGGCTCTTTCCGATTCAAGTCTCGTCCGCGTGTAGCAGCAGAGCAGCAGCGGCACTTACACCTCCGAAGCTCGAGTATATATCGTAATTCGCAATTTGCCCGAGCATTCACCTTCGAATTCCCGTTAGCTTCGCGTTCCGCGTGTGTATATGGGGATGCGCGGGCATGCGAATCTGCACGGAAGATTCGCTTCTGTACGGAGAAAAGATACCCACCACCCTGACGGTATTATGTGTGATCATGCGGAATCAGCCGTATAGTATTAGCTCCAAACTATAGTAAAACAAAGATGTTTTGGACTGACCTTAATTTCCCGCACCGCTTGAACTTTCCGGCTCTATAGTCTTTGGCAGCCGAAGATAGGTGGCGCATAGGCATTTTCTCATTTCCCTCATAACTATGGTATATAACTGCCCAAGCTTATTACTGAAAAGATTTGGATGAAATTTGTTAAGAGAGAACGTATACACAAGAATATAGGTTAGGTCCCAACGAAGACTAGCACAACTCAAAAAAGGCCTATATTAGTTTGCCGTTATTAGGGTATAAGAATAAATTAATTTAGGACCTGATAAACTTGCGTATGTAAATTCGTATACTTTAAGTTTATCAGGTCCTAAAATAAAGTTATCTTACCCTGGTGTCTTAATAATATGGCAAATTAAATTGGGCCTTGTTTAAGTTGTGCCAGTCTTCGTTGGGACCAACGATACCTTGATTGACAGTTATATCAAAATTATCCAATTTTTCATTAAAAATTTCTTAAATGTTTCTTATAATGTTATTTGTACCCATCATTATGGTGACATTTGTATGAGACAATATAATAAGCGTATATCTTTTTCTGCAATATAATAGCTGTGAAATTTCAACAAATAAAGACTGCACTCATCAAAGAGCTGCACAAAACAAGCTCGCAATCAGGTTTAATAAATTCCCGCATGAATCTTGCACACGATCTTCAAATCCTATTAATCCCATTATAGAAAGTGCACTCTCGAGCTGCGCCGAATAATCATGCATTAGTCTCTGATGCGCCACATCGTCTCTCCCGGTAAATAAAACCCGAGCCTCATTCAAACATCCACGTAAAACGATCGGTTCCAATAAACGACTATAGCTTTTGCGCGCTGCGAAAAGCTATATGCGGAACGTATAATTTTCGTCGCAAATAAAAAGCGCTGAATCTCGCACCTTGGGAAAAGATCGGGTTTCTCTCTCCGCGCGCATTGGCTTTGTGTGATATAAACATCGAGTAAAGGTGATTTCGCCGGGAACAATGGAAATGGGCTATGGGATTCAATTTTTTTTTTTCGGGATAAATAAATAGTCGTAATAAAAGTTATTGGTGTGTATTCTTTTGGAGCAGGCTAAAGAAAGGCATTTAGGGATTCTTGTATATGCTTATTGAATTATTCATTTATTCAAGTTATTGTTTATATACCTACTATTTATCTTGTGGCATAATTCAGTGCTTTGAATTTTAAAATATACGCTGTTGTATTGATAAGCGAGGTTGAACTGGCTAAAAGTAGAAAATCAATAATTTTCTACTATACACCTGCCCAATATACCGCCTTTCCGTAGTTTTTGACGCGAAAACGTTATTTATAGAGGGTACTGTGTGAAAAACTGTCAGGATAAAAAGTAAAATCGTCGATCAATAGCTCAACGATATTGTAGCACCTAATATTAAAAGAATCCCATATTAATACAAAATCCGAGTTAATTGCGAGAATAGAATGCGTTTATTAATAACTGATAATACGAAATGATGTGCCTAACCCGCACGACTATACAATATTGCGGCGAGCTTTCGTGTATTTATATTCCTTTTCAATATAACGATTTTACTTTTTAAGATACATGGACGTTTTTGCTCTGTTTAGCGCGTCGATAAATCGACGAACTAGGCGCTTTAATTATTTATGAGGTTTTTGTAAGCGACTTTCCATCGTGTTTTTCTTCTTCAAAGCTATCGGAAAATTGTGTTTTTCTTTTTTCAGTACCCGACGTTACTTGAAAACTATGCAAAGAAGGATACCCGAGGCTGAGTACGCGCTATGTTTGGCACCAGCATTTTTTTAAATGCTGGAAATTCAATATTTTAAAATAAAACAAAAGTGATAAAATTAATTTCATGAGATATAATAATTAGTTTAAAATGCTATTGCTCCTTCTTTAAAAAGTGAGACTGAAGAAGTGAAGCAAACTTAATATAATATCTGATTGATTGCCTTTGAAATGGCATTGAATTTGAAATTTTCAAGTTCATATCGTTATTTACAAACTGCAAAATTATTGATTTATTTATGATGTAAAAGGAATTAAATACAAATGCATTTGATATCCCATTTTTATGTAAATAATAGTTGAGACAATAATGTTTCATCAATATTAGATACTTATGAAATTCCTCAAAGCTTATGTGCGTCTAAATGTATTTTTGTATTTTATATAAAGTCTAAAAAATAAATCTTTATTTCATCTCAAAATATTATCCGCAAGTCTCGAAACATATGCATATTATATACACGAGAAGCGAACTATAATACGTACCATTTTGAAACTGAAGCCTACGCTTCAACTCCGCATCTCCTGCAGCTCAAAGACTCCCGCGCTCATCTCTTCTATCCTCTATATAACGTTATACACGTGCACTCAGTTCAGAGAACAGCAGCAGAACAGAACCTCTGCCGCCGGCGAAACTTTCCTCGCCGGACGCGGAAGTTAATTAATGCATGTACATACATATAGAAGCTGCTGCATGCAGCCAGCGATCGTTACGATCCTCGTTATGTATCGCTTGCTCACAAAAGAGAGAGAGAGAGAGAATATACACACGATACATTATTATATTTTCCGCGCGCCCGTGTTCTATGTTTCATGAGAGGAGAGTGATATCGGAGACGTCGCGTGCGATGAGTTGTATTAATTTATTTATTTATTGGCTTCACCGACGCACTCCGAGGAGAAATCGCGCGACGCCGACGCGGGAGATTCGCGGGTAATTGGACGGCGCTGAATGCTGCTCATGCGATAGCACGACGTTGGAAAGTTCCCTCGGATTTATTTATGATCTTCTGTATGAAAGTGTGTATATGTGATATAGGCTCGACGGGCCTACTGAGATTTTGTCTACTGCTATGTGCTTTGCTGGTGATAAATTGGATTTTCGTTGTATATGAGGAAATCTTTTTATTTTCGCCAGTTTTATGGGTCATTATTGGCGAATTTTCAAATAGGGAGCACACCTTTCTAGCATGATTTTTTTTTGCTCTTTATATGTTATACAATGTATGTTATAACTAGTGGAACACGAGAAAAATGCCTTAGGACACAAACGAAAAATTCATACTTTTAGAATCAAAGTGCTGGAAAAGAGCTTCAATTTGAAAAAAAGATCGTTAAAAGTTGTCTCTTATATAGGTAAAAAGTTCTCAGCGGTTGAAAATAGCGAAAAATCATAAAAAGGGGCGTATTACTCGATTTCGATAAATCCCAAAATTTTCAATCTTCTTCAAATTGAGTGGCCGAAAAAAGTGTCACAAAGCAGTTTTCTCACGTTCCACTGATTTGATGTGCATTGTATAAAAATAAAGAACAATAAAAATCATGCTACGAAAGTGTGCTTTCTATTTGAAAATTCGCCAAATAATGACCCATAAAACTGGCGAAAATAAAAAGATTTCCTCATATATGCAGGTCAGTGCTATAAATGTTAACAAAATATACCTGATACATTGAAACTTTGAGTATTTCGATTTTTTATTTCTCTATAATCGTTATTGAAACATTTGATGGATTTTATCTGGATTCGCTTTGATATTTATAAGCTCAAATATAATATTTTAATATATCTATTGTTCGAAACTCATTAAACACACTATACGACGGTTCATAGAAGAACGACTAAAGATTCATCGACAACACGCATCGGAGAGAAAAAAAACGCAGCATTCCGACTACTGCCAATTTCCGTGCAACTTCCGCCTCATCATCGGCTTCAATACACATAGTCACTCGCATCGTATCTTCTCGCTTGAAACTTAATTGGCCCGGCGCACGGCGCAATTAGCCGATTAATTAACGCCCGCGAATGAGAAAAAAGCGCCGCCAGCTGCAGGAGACGGAAAAAAAGAAGAAACGCATATTACAGTCGGCTGTTGCATCATAAGCAAGAGCCGTGGCAATGAACCTATCCAAGAGGCGTCGCGGCGGGGGACCGTTGGCAAGCCGCTTGTTTTTTTTTTCTCATCAGGTTCACCGGTATTATCCATAGGTGCTAAACGCTTGATGGAAAACAGAATAAGAATATCGCGGATAAAAATTATATACAAGGACGTACGTTATAAATTAAATTCTTTTTTCTAAAAATTGGCTATAATAATAAGTTCAAGTATTTACAACAACAGCAATATTTCCTATACTTCAAGCCGCACCTGCTAAACTCAAACAGAGTACGCACTCTCCAAACAGCCTCATCAGCAACTCGCGTCCCAAACTTCTCTTCTCGCTCATCCTCGTGCAAACATATACAAACTCGTACGTTGAGCACAGCGAGAAAACGGCAGAATAAGCGCAACTGCGCGTATGTGTATGTTTCGCATGTACCTCTAAACACGGCGAAACTGTATGTACCTATATCCAGTCTTCACGACCACGAAGGAAGGGTAGAGTGGAGAATCGGATGGGAAGCTCGTTAACGAGTAGGAACATAGACTTAATTGCCTGCGTGTGCGCATTTGCTCCGATTGCACGCGCTGCATTAGCGACTGATTTCGCTCTCTCGAGGCTCGTTGCGTTTACTTTTCGTGCCTAGCACGACTTATGTATTATCTCATCGCGTGATCCTGAAGCTACGGGGAAGTTCAAGGATCGAATAAATGCGGAAGCCGGATCAGAGATGTCGATGGATGGTATTCAGTGATGAGAGGGTAAATAGAACCCGTTCGTGTCAGTTGTTCAGATATGCAAGATTTGTAATTCATTATGCGTATTATGAATTCTGCAGAAAGACAAATGGATGAAACTGCGATCTGATTTACATTTTTCAAGCGCTGAAAAACTATTATTCTGAGCTTTAATAAACATCATTTTTTAAATCTCAATTTTATGCTAATCAGCTCAGCGATATACTTCCGCAGGATATTCCAGAAAGAAACTTACTTTCGTAGCCGGCTCTTTGCAGGGTGTACACGTTGCAAACAAACCCAATTGAGATTTTTGCGAGGGAGGAGCTTGGTCGCCTTATATACATTTTCCGAGGGAGATCCTTTACCGTGACGGCAAGAGCGCGGATATAAATTGTGCCCCGCCGAGCTTTGTTAGAAAACACTGTAAAAGCACTGTATACCTATAAGCCTCGTTCCCTGGAGGCGCGTGGCTTCATTTAATTTAGCGCAGGTAAAAGCGCCGCAGGAGAGGAGGGCGACGCGTATACGTGTGTGTATATACAGAGAGCATGTTAAATTGATAGAATTCCAGTCCCCGCGTATTTTTTAACTCTGGCGTTTTATTCGCATAAGGACGTTTTGTCTTTTGTCCATCATTTTAATTCAATTATGAGAGTGGCTGCGCTTCAAAAAGTACGTAGTTTGCTTGTCCCTTCGTTACCGAACACTGACATGTTTATCAGATTTACGTAGCTGTTCGTCAAAGAGAAATAGACGAGCAGTGAGTATTTTTATACCTTGTCCTCTTGAAATTTCAACCTCATCCAGTTACTCTCGAGCTGATTTCTTATTATACGAATTTTAAAAACATATAACTCAGTAATTTTCCATCGCATTGTAAATTATCCATCTTCACTTTCATCCCCCCTGCTTTGAAATTCTCTTCGTCATGCTCGGCGCACATGTGTCGACGTGAGCTTTTCCCAACATATACGAGGAGGATATACTGCGCGCCTGTTAATTCATTCCGCAAGCTCGACGTCGCGTCGGTCTGCTGAGGATAATTCGTTTTCCTCATTACTTCATATACGTATATAGAACGATATTCGCAGTCCTTCTTTAAGTTTCGCTTCGATCTATATGCCTCGAGTCTCGCTGGAGCTCGAGGCTTGAACAATATATATATATATATATATAGTGTATATTATATCCTTTGGGATGCGAATTTCCTCTCTGTCAGATTATTCTCGGCGCGACGAATCGAGTTTCCCTGTCGACTATTGAGCGTCGAGTGTGCTGACGATATAAAACAATGCGCTCTCGAATATACGAGAGATTAAATTAAAAGCTCGCACGCGGAATTCCGCTCAAATTAAATCGGAGCGATGAGATTCGAAATTGCATATTCTTAAAAACTAATCAATTTATGCGTTTTAATTTGACTGCTCTTTGTCACACATTTTATTTCTGTTTCTCGAGTGCTAAGAGTATAGCAAGGAAGCTTTATAATGATAGTTTCTGCTTCGTAAGAAAAAGTGGAAATTGATATTCAGTTCTCGAAATCAATGCAATAAAATACTTCATCCAGTCTTTTATACACTTCTCAGGAATCAATGGCGCGCTGCAATACATAAAAAGGCTATAAACGCTCTAAAGATTTCAGTTTTAATATTCCTCGAACGTCCTTGCCTCTTTCCCACACACTTTAATAACCTTATTCTTTCTCGGTGTAAAGACTAAATTAAAATTCCCGCTTCGTCGGCCCCGGAGCGAAGCATATTCTTCGTGCTCTCGCGCTTTTCCGCCTGACAGCATCCCTTCGCATCATTATCGACCTTCGACGTTCTTTCCTTAATTTATACCCTCGCTGTTCGCTCCAATTTTTTACTCTCTCGTGACCATCTGCTACTTTTTTAAAGCCCCGGCACGATAATGGCTGGAGCTTTTTTTCTTGTCATTCGCGCGCGAGACTTTCAATTTAAAAGCCGAATCGACTGCGTATTGTTAAATATTCATTAAAGGTGTCGATTTTATACTGTATATATTGTCAAATTTCGCGTTTATTTAACAATAAAATAATATACTTTTAGGCAATAATAATTTTTGATTTCCAGTGTATGTTATAACGCAATACTCGAATAAAGTAATATACCGACGGCTGGCGGGAACAAGGACCTATCTCGGATTGGCGTTATAAAAGGGCCTATCTCAGCTTGGCGTTATAAAAGGGCCTATCTCAGCTCAGCGTTATAAAAGGGCTTATC
>UCOJ01001339.1:0-33957 GCA_900474305.1 Cecidostiba fungosa | reverse complement strand
ACTCCCTACTGTAAGTAGGTATTATAAGGGTATAGAGAGGTCCTAACCCTTCAAAAATATAGGTAAATATGTCTACTGATAGTAGAAAAAAATTGGTTTATATACATTATAATTAAAATATTTTAATTATAAATTTTTTAATTTATTGTTTAAATGTGTTGTACCCCTTAAGCAATGTAAGTATCATTTTGTAGAAACATCATCTGACAAAAAGTTTACATATTCCGAATTTAAGACCAATAACAGCAATAAACAGAAATTAATGACACATTGGCAATTATGCGACATTTTTGATTGGTGATTTGATGATAGGCCTATCAGAACATAATTACACGACAGTAAGGAATAATAGATTAAGAGTATACGAAAATATAAAAAAAAATTTAAGTTTAACAAATCATCGCTATAGATACTTGCCGGGGAAACTGAGGCGACAACTCGGCAAGTTGTCCAACGGCGTATACGGATCGAGGGTTGGACCCGTCCCCCCCCCCGATGCATCAGGGCTCTCTAACATGCTAGCCGTAGGGAATTAGCCATTCAGGATACCTCCATCTCCATCTTTTCGACCTACGACCTACCCCGGAAGAGACTAGCGAAGTATTGCGGCAGTTCTGTGGGTCTGTTCCTCAAAATACTAGGACAAGAGAGTTGTATTATAGGTTATAAGTGATCGATCATTTCTACAGTAGTTTAATTGGTTGTTAAGACTTGAATTAACAATTATATCTCGATTTCTTTTGTAGTTTTGCTTATTTTTATTTAAAAAAAAAAAAATATTTTAACCACTAGCTTGTTTAAGCTTTTTCGCATGATCCATAAGAGTTTTTTTATAGTAAGTAGACAGCGGTTTCGGAGTTTTAAGACATTCATTATTATCGAGTCGCGACGACTATTATGGTAGGCTGAACTTTACTGGTTTTCTGCAGTCTGGAATAAAAAGTTCAACACTCGGCTGTAAGCTTGCAGTTGTACCTTAAACGTTCTACTACGGTTCTTGTTACGAGGCGAAAGCGATAGATTATTAAAAAAAGACGGTTGATTCGCTGATACGTTGATTTTTAAAAATATTAAAACTATTTACTGCTGAAGAAATATTTTTTTTTACCATGACAGCAAAATCGCGCAGTACTCTTCACTTTGGAAAAAAAAATTACTCGTACTCTGAGTAAGCCAATGAAAACTACAATACTCGTCTCTAATGAACCCAGCAGACTGCAGAAGATAAAAAAAAGTTGAGATTCTGGCCGGGTAGGTCTCTGATGGTGAGGTGAGCCGTACAGCAGCGGCAGCAACAACCCACGATGAGCGATTAGCCAAGATAGCGCTCTGCGGTACCGCGACCGCAGACTCTCGCGCACTCACAGAGAAAGAGACTCGGCTGGCTGCTCCTCTGTCTCTTTTTCCGGCATCGCCGTGGTCTAGTCATCAATGTTTGTATGATAATCGCGGAGGAGCAGCAACGCACTGCACATTGCTCTCCCTGCTCACGAGGATAGAGAGAGAAGAGAGAGAAATAAAAGACATCTCGAATGCTGGAGAAGGAGGGAGAGAGAGAGCGAAAGACACCGCCCAGAGAGCCCCGGAGCCTCGTATACACGCGGGGCATTAGAAGAAAGAGAGAGAGAGAGAGACCGCGGTCCTTTTGAACAGAGCGCGGTCCCTTTGTCGGTTCTCGCGGCGCCGCGCGCGATTTGCAACTAAAATCGCCTTTCCCCATGATTTGCTGCGAATTTATTAAAATGACGCGCGCGCACATCGACACCTATATAGCCGCTCTCCATTCTTCTCCATTAATCGAGTGCCTCATCCCCACCTTCTCCTCCGCGCTTGCTGCTGCTGCCAATTTCACTAAGAATTATGAGTCGCGCTCGTATGCGTGTGTGCGTGACTATAACTTATTTGCCTTTAACCTCGTTCTGATCTGACCACCAAAGTTGCCATTTGACAAGAATATGGCGCATATCTCGCTTCTTCATCCGATGGTTGTACAGCGTGACCTGCAACCTAATTCTTTGTCATTATCCCATAATAAGTATAAGGCGGGAGTCATTATGTAAAGACTTTGTTTCTTTCACTTTGACTTGCAATCGAACACGTGTATCTCGGCTTTCGGCCTACGAATTTGCTGTATCTCACTGAGATCTACATCAGATAAGATTCAGAGGTCCTAATGCGTCAGATGATTGCTCCGAAATTAGTCAGATCGAGAATACAAAGAGCTGCAGGGTTCTGAGAAATGTTAAATTTCTCGAATTCTGAGGGATACTTTTAAGGTATTTGTAGAAAATTACATGTGTACACTTAATTTCGTACTCTCTACAGTAAAATCTGTAGCACAATAAGCAACCGTATAGGAGCGATAAGTTAACTGATCGACACCTTCGGCAGCTCGAGTCCGACTAAAAAGAACGTCCCGACATTTTAGATTTCCAGGGAACGATAGTGTCGAATGAGAGGGTCCGGGATCGACGCAATGGGATCGAGCCGCGAGAGTGTTGCAGCATACGAAAGTGTAACATCTCGCATCATCATCAAATATAGTTGTCGGTCTTCGAGACAAAGTGACACTCGGGGGAAGAGAGGAGAAGCGCAGAAATTTGAATAATATAATATTACAGGTGTGAGTGGTCCGTTGCCCTCTCTCTCTCTTGCGAGCTGGTATATAGAAGCATAAACGCAGACGAGCCAAAGAAAAGGAAGACGAGGAGGAGGACGACGACGATGAAGAAGTGGAGGAAGACGAAGGAGAGCAGGATAAAGAGAAAGAGGAAGAGAGGAGGAGGAGGTGGTGGTGGAGGAGGAGGGAGGAGAGACCACCCCGTGGCTCGTCGGCTCGTTTGATCTTCTCCCACCCCTTTCGGCCTGGCCTTTTTTTCCGCTGGTCTCTGTCTCACTCGCGGTGCCGGAGTTGCACCAGCGGCAGCCGCGGCTCGGCGGTAACAGCATCTCTCTTACTCTCGCGCCGTATAAGTGAGAGAGGGAGAGAGAGAGAGAGAGACAGAGGAGCGCAAGAGCTCGGCCGGACGCGTCAGAATCACACCTTCTACGATTACCCGCTCACTAATAACGCCGACCCCCGTGCAATGAGCGTTCGCGCGAGAGAGCTCCTTTTCTCGGTACGACCGAGGGAAGGAATCCTCGAGGCGCGACCGAAAGGGAGAAATTACGAGCACGCGGAGGTCTTTCCATCTCTCTTTCTCGCGCCAGCAAGTCTCACGCTGCTCCTTATACCTGACGATACCCTGATTTATCGATTCAAAGTCCGCTGAGCCTAACGATCCGGATCCTGCCTATTCAATCTCGCGGCTAATCCATAAATTTGGAATTCCGAGGGAGCAGCTCGTGAGTGTGTGTATGTGTGTGTGTGGAAAAATAGAGTTTATTTCGACAGGTTGTCCATAGCAGGAGCAGCAGCAGCAGCTACACGGCAGCATAGCTGCGTGTCTAGAGCCGCGGAGCTGGGCGTATTTTCAAGAGGCTACTTAATTATCTTGAAGCCTCTAATCTGCACTCGAGCCGCCCTACTGACGCACACACGCGAGCGAGCGCGCGAGCATCTGATGAGGTCTACTATGGTAGACGAGCGCGCGCGAGGCTTTCCGAATTTCTTCGAGTCGCGAGTCGGATTCTTCGCGATTCTGAGATTCCGACTAATTTGTATGGCAGACAAGGATCCATGTGAGTGATTGCGCTCAAGAAACTTTGTTGATGTGAGTGAGGCAAATTAGGATGTCGTTAAAATACCTCGCCGTGTAAGAACGAAATATTCGGGTTTTTCTTTGCATTTTTATTGTCTTAGATTAAATGCATCGCAGCTGATTTTTGTAATTAATTAATTACTCTTCTTTACTTATAAAATTAAGTTAAACATGCGATTATTTAAAAGAAAAATCATGGAAGCTTTTATAGTGTCAAGTTTATATTTATACCTTCGTAGAGTTAATGAATCTGTAAATCGATACGTAAAATAAAATAATTGATTCTAGTGTGGTACCACTATCTGTTTGTGATAAAAATACAGAGTAAAATTTGCAAAATTTGTAAGCAACACTATGCAAGTGCAATTTACCACTACTAATACGACTTGATATCAATAACAAAAAAAAAATTGTTCTCTTATCTGCATGCAAAATCTCGAATACACTTTCAATTGAGTGATTGGTCACAAGATAAACTAAATCAATCCGAGAGTCATTATCCCCGTCAAGCCATAAGACACCAGTCGACAAGTCATCGCTCATTGTCTCCACTTTCACGCGTCCTTAGCCGATCAAGCCTATCTACCCACAAAATCAGCCTCTCAGGTCAAAGAGCCGTCACCGAAAAGCTGGAAAATCCATCGTGGAAACCACAGCCTCCGTATAGAGAGTGAAATAGGTAGAGACCACCTTTAGCGCTGAGTGGCGTCTTACGACACCTTTCTCGCGCTCGGACAAAGTGGCAAGAGCGAGCGTCGGCGTGAAGAGCCGCGATCCCGAGGTGAGTCGGCCGGCGTTGCTGCACTCTCCGGCGGCTTTGAGCAGAGAGGTGAGAGCGAGAGTGTAGAGGGATCCCGAGCTCTGTAATCAAGGGACCGCGCCGCGTTCTCTCTCTCTCTCTCTCTCTCTCTCTCTCTCTCTCTCTCTCTCTCTCGTTCTTTATCGCTCTCTTCGCCTCGCTAACAGCTATTAACCTATCCCAAAGAGCCGCTGCTATCCTCTCGTACAACCACGAGGGAAAGAGATCTACTATGTGTCGGAGCGATGATGCAGGAGAGCATCGATGTGCGCACGCGCAAGTCCGATTGCAGGAAATTCCGAGCTTCGTTAGCGCCTCTCGCTCATCCTCGCCGGGTATCACGGATACCATACTCTCTGCCCGCAGCTGTCATTAGCTTCGGAGGAGTCGGGAGGGGGAGAGGAGGACGAGAGGGAAAGAGTTGAATGGACAAACCGGCGAGTAGCAAGCGCCAAAGGCGACAGCTCGGCAACGTCTCTTGCTTGAGCGCAATTTTTTGTCCCGCCGGCGCGATTTTTCGCTTTACGCGCTTTGGCCAATTTTCGCAAGGCTAACGATCGTGTCGTCTAGGATTTTGCGGAAAATCGCTGATTATACTTTCTGTCTTTCTGACTGACACAAAGGAGATACGCCGGATTAGCTGATTTTCTTACACGTATATCTTCTTGTATATAATGATAACAAGTTTTCCTATGTAATTATTTCTTATACAATACCTAATGGCAAACGCCACGAATTTTCTTATAAACATTTTTCATCGATTGATTCGATCGATCCATCAAACGCACAACAACCCATTAAATTTTCCCCCATTATACGTTACCGTTGGTTCACACGTGCATCCAGGTGAGAAATGCCGTGGAGTTATCGATGACAATGGTAAACAAAAAGGCAGCGAATAAATCATCGACTGCTTCTGAGCTACGATTCAGGCCGGCGGTCCAAAGGCCAAATCGCCGCATATGATGTATATATATATATAATAAAACTCTGAACGGGTAGAAAAATGTTTTGGGTTACGCAGCCAATTAGCATGACATATTAGTGGGCTAATTGAGCATTTATTGTTAAAATCGAAAAGATTTAGTGGCGCGGGTAGCTGCGTTCGTGCGCTGGAATTCCACGGCAGGGAAAAGGTGAGGAAAAGAATGATGGAAAAAGAGCGGCGGCGCTGCCGGCATCAAAGGCTTATTAACGAGGGCCCGTTGATGAGGCGAGGCGCGCCTCGATCCTCGCGCGTCTAATTGTCTATGCGGCAGAAACACGTTTCTCGCGTGCAGTCCGCATCAAAATTACTGATCTCTCCGCTGCCGTAGCTGCTCCTGCTGCTGTTGCTTCTTCGTGCGGACGAGGCGCGCCGCGCAACGAGTAACTGACGCGCGAGGAGACTCGCTCGACGCTCCTACTCAACGAGCAAATGAGTCCGAATTACGGGACGGGGGCGTGTCAATGCCGACTTCGTCTGACAGACACGGACACACTAGTCTCAGAGTCGTTAGCCGACTGATTATCATATTTCTTTATTTATTCCAGATTTCCGGGGAGATATTCGCGATGAATTTTTTCGAATATAATCAGCGTGCGATCGGCATTCGCGCATGATGATTCATAAATTGAACTGGAGTGTACTGGTAAACGAGAAGAGATACAATTTTTTTGAGCTGGTGCTTGGCGAATTAAGTCGATCATAGATAATATTCAACTTATTTTCAAGTTGAAATTAGATAAATGTAACATCTATGCACATCGGTATCCTTTTTGATGAGAACGACATTGATTGTCGAATTACAGGCAAAAGGAGTTTTCTTTAATAGTATAGTGTTACAGATGAAGTACATTGTTTCCATAAAACGTATTGTATTTGTTAATAGTCGAGTAAGAAATGATTGATGTTTTTCCCAACTTCTATACTTATTGTAACTCCTGCAAGCCCTGGTCTTCAAAACTCAATCCGTCCCTGCCATAAATGCCACATGTACTGCAAACAAATGATTAAAGGCAATTGCCGGAATCAGGATCCAAATGCGCCGTTTATATACTTTCGTTGGTATTGAGTAAGCAATGCCTATATATAAGATTTTATAAGAATTAAAAGCCAAAACTTTGTCAGTCAAAATTCTTTTTAACACACCCCAGCATAAAGTTAGTACTTTATCCCCGCCGAGTCGGGAATAAAGAGCTACATGTGTTCCCTACCCCCACTCTAGTACCCACTCTAGGCGTCTAGTCGCAGGGTGCGTTAAAAAACCGTATACTGCACTCGAGGAATAAAGTGGACTGTGTGCGTTTCGTGTATGACAACCTACACACAGGGAGCACATAGTCCACTTTATTCCCTCGGTGCATAATACACTATTATCGTCAATAATTATTTCGTAAAAATTTATCGACACCTCTTAGCTTACAAATTTAAATAATAAGCCATCCGGGATACCCCCATCTTTTTTACCAACGATCTACCCAGAAGAGCGGGTGGTTCGGTACATACACTGCGTCTGTATTTTACGTTTATATTAAGGGGTTCTTGCGGAGGCTGTTCCCCAATAGTACAAGTTATTGTTTTAAAATATCATTATAATTTAGTTTCTTATAGTCATATAATCACATTCATTTTAATTTAATTAAATTAAATTATCTTTTAATATAGCGCAAACTACCTCGCATTCAATAAGTAGATAAGTCGTCTATATACTACGCATTAATATAACCGAATTCTACTCCAAGCATAAGAATCGTCATCTCGTCATCTCAAAGGTTTGTAAACAAACGTACTTATATTACTAATGATTGTAAGAGCCCTGCAAATCAGTTACTATACTGCTCTCGTATAGCATATACTTCGACGCTTCGACTTGAATGAATTCCCTTACTATTTCTTCTTCATATATGACATATTTATTATTTATTCGAAACCTGTTCTTTCGAATTAATTTTCGAGGAACGTACTTACAAAAAAGTACAACAATATACTAGTTAAAAGAGTTCTCGAACACTATAGGTTATTAATCGATCATATTGCGATAAGTTAAGCTAGAAAATAAGTTTTGACTATATCGCCTCTTCTTTTAATTTGTATAATTCTATGGTATTTATTTCATTATTAATTAATTCTGATAATTACTAGTTTGCTCAGACTTTTCCCTCTATTCCGTCAAGGTTTTTTTACACCTAAGCAAGTGATTGTTAAAGAGGTTCACATGTCACAGTCCGTGCTAGAAGTTAAGTCCGCCGCTACACGCTCTCTATGCATGGACTTCCCCTTTTCCGCAACGAAGAAAGTTTCGTATACGCGCCTATACCCGAAGCACGCACACATCGTTGATGTGCTGTGTCGGTGAGCGAGAGCTCATACGTATACACCAGCGGCGCTAGTGTGTCTGCCAGCGCAGTTGACAATTGCCTACTTTGGATTAAATAAATCGTGAACTAATAGACGCCAGAAGATTGTTTATATAACGACTCGAAAGATTTGTAATATCGTCCTTAACCTTACTTTAGTTTTGAAGGGGGTAAGGTAGAAATCTGTGGGTTCGAACACTTGGGAGATCTTTTAGCCGAGTTCTAAACCGGTGATGATCTTCCCACATCAGGGGATGCCAGAATGTTACAGGGAGGGAAGAGGTGCGGAAATGTTTGCCGTGATGTGTTTTACAATATACTCCCGGGATGCTTCTAGCATATCGTCAGCAGCGGCCATATATTGGATCCGTCATCGGAAAGCCTTGTGCTTGTCAGTGACAATTTTTATTAAACAAAATCTGGTTAATTGTAGTAATTTACGATCGCCGTAAATGAATACAAAATATAAACTTCAATACAGGTCATAAAATAGTATTTAGATTCGTTGTGAAAAAAGTGTTAACAGCTCGAAAGCATGGCCACGACAGAAGTAATAAACATTTTATAGTGATATTATTTGTTATAATAGAGATTCTTACAAAATAATTTAAGAAATTTAGTTAGCTCGAACAGGCTGAATCCTGTCGTTTAGCTCTCTCTATCTCTGTTATGACTTAGCAACAGTCATCTTTGAAGTGAGACAAAAATCTGGAGCCAGTCTGTCAGGAGACAGAGCACAACAGACGTCATAGATCCAAGCTCCAACACGCTTCTTAAGAAATTATCGAATCACTGCAGCTTCGCGATCAGTCTGCCACCAGTTTCTGATCTCATAACTTATTCTGCGACGATTTAAGCAACCATTACAGACTTCTGTGTTTAATAATAAAGCTCAAAATAAAGCAGTTGAAACAACGGTGTTTACATGACTCTGATATAAGATTTTCTCATTTATCTTGAATAAAAAAAAAACACCGAGAGCTATCCATTGTCCCATCGTCTGTCAGGCTCTAAAATGAGTTAAAGGTTGCTTATATTTCAAGATGAAGTTTTCGTAGCACGAGGACCTTAGCTATTCAGGATTTCATCGATATATATGTACAGGCACGATTCTATGACAGGCATCACACCCTCGCACTCGCTTGCTTTTCCAAATTTGACAACAGTCGACAGCACGTCAGTCTGTCGAGAGGTTCGGAAACGAACAGATCACACTCGATCTTCAGAGAGTAAAAGCCACATTATTGTACTAGCTCATCATTTTATCATGGAAAAACAAGTTTATTATTTAACACCATCGCAAAAGCGAAAGCATAACACTTTTTAGATGTGTAAAAGTTTAAAATTACACATTACAGATGTGTAGCATCTACACACCCCAGGTGCGTTAGGTAACACGTTTATACTGAGTAAGCTGTTACACGCACTAAAGTGTAATATAAAATCTCGGACAGCCATTTTACACACTTAAATGTGCAAAAAAATAATACGCCTGGATTTGCAGTTAACTACCCTTAGACCGTCACAGAAAGTTTTGAAGTTTAGATACTTTTACGGGGAGAGGAGAGGTGCGCGGTCTAGGGTTGCTGGTTGTGCCGTTCAAGGGTCAAGCACAGGAACGTGGAGAAAGGTGTCTCTAGGAGGCGAAAGAACAAGACAATATAAGGGTCGAGAGGTAGCTAGACTGTTCTACTTTATTCAGTTAAGAGAGCGAGAGAGAGGTGTGTGCGCTGGTTGATTACTCCCGCGGAACTTGGTGGTTGGACTACTCTAGGAGCAGTCCTCCCGAACGCTTCCCGCAGACTAACTCGCGAACTGCCTGCGCTGGGACAGTTCACCTCGCATCAGCTCATCGATGGTGATAAGGCACCGATCAGGTGGCATATCCGCTCGGGTCATCTGAGCTCGCGATGCACCTTCGCTGTTGCTACGGCACACGTACGCTAGTGTGCGTACGTGATAATACGTATGTTATAGTTTAATTATAAGTACAATATCATGTATGTTATATACGTTATGCCATCTTCAAGCTTCTCCGGCAGCTAACAATGAGTGCGATTGTTACGAATGAGAGACAGTGAGATCGACATGAATTTGTCATCTGCCATTCGATCAGCATCAACGTATAAGTATTCGGCATCTCATTATGATTGCGAGTAATTGAAGACATTGTAAGAAACGCTTGTTATTTGACTGAATTATTCTCATGAGTAACTATTACAATATATTCTTGGAAGCCATCAAGTTGACATACAAGAAGGTACTCGTTGATTGTCCTTCTTGTCTCTTCAGAGCATCTGACTGCACAAGTAGGTCCACCGGCCGATCGTCAATTTATAAAAGAATCTTTCCTGAAAGTATTCACACTCAATTTTCAGGTTGAATGAAATTTCAATTACAAAGATGAGGCATCAACACCGCGATAAATTAAAAGTTTTCTACAAATACAGGAAAGAATCAATTAGCAAGAAAAAAAAAAAGAAATGAAAAATCAGGAGCAATTACCAAGAGCAGTTACGATCTCGTCGTCTATACTTTTGCACTGTTTAACGCTCGGCAGAGATCTCGTAAAAAAATTCAATTGCCGCGACGCAGTCTCTTGTGAAAGCATCAAGAGCGGCATCGAAATCGTCGGTATATATAAAAGAAGCCCGCGACTCGCGCACCGGCAGCGCCAGTTTTGCAATCAGCGAATTTATATAATGCCGCTCGCGCGGCGCGCGCTCTCGCACAATAAACGATCCTGCTCGACAAGATGAGATCGCGCAGCTTGATGTATTGGACGCACGGGTAGGAAATTGCCGCTGCTCATCATCGCCATTACGGATTCTTTATTTGAATGTAGCGGCCTCTGAATTACAGGGCGGCGTTACGGCTACCGCTTCATATATTACCAAGAGCCGTGCCGCCACCTCGTCGATACATTATACGCCAATGGCAACGAACCGACATTGATCCGTACGCGCGCGCGCAGTATATATACGTCGTATGTGTATGTATATACGCGTCCTTTCGAAACTATCCGCCGTTCAATGAGCGCGCTACAACTTTTAACGAGACTAGTTGCCAGTCGCGCCGAGTTATTATTAGATGTATCGCGATATTATACTTACCTATACACACTTTTCAAATGCAGTGAAAATTGCATGCCTTAGGAGAGTTTAGCGCGCGCGCCTGCGACCGACTGAATTTTTCATCGCAAATTACAGCACGTGCGCGCACACTAGAGCTGCACGTGTGGAATCTTGATTAAACTTTTTTCTTTCGAGCTTGGAGTATGTATGATAATATTTACTTTTTTTTTCATTAACTTACTTTGCACGATCGAACGTTTGTTTCTTTTTTATTTGCACACGCGCGACGAAAGGCTCTTTAGCGACGAGGCTCGAAAGTACGAGTACAAGACTTTCCACGTGTAAATACTTAGCGTATGCAAATCACCACCCCAAAGCTTTCCCTCCTCCGGAATCTATACTTATAGTTGTGTACAAAGGTCGCTATCGTGGAACGACTCAAAGTTATAGACTCCGCGAATCTTCGTTTGAATTTGCATCGAGTTGAAAGACGCGCTGTGTGTGTTGACGAGAGTCGATATACACGGAAACTAGATACATATAGTATATACCTATAGCAGAGGCGGTTCTCGCATGTAGAGAAGTTCGTTATGACGAATGCCAGAGGCATGAACTCTCGTCACGATGTAATAGCCGCAACTTCATAAATTATATCTTTGAGTAAACCAGGCCGCGCGAGCCGCCGCTTCAAAAAGCTTCTCGGAAGGCGCGCAAGCTATTTTTGGCGAATAATTTCTTTTCATCTCGCGCCTTTCGTCGCCCCGAGACCCTTTCCGCGGTACGGCCTTTGTCATTCGCTCTGCGCGACCGCAGACGAGAGAGAGAGAGAGAGAGAGTAGAACTGGCTTCTACCTTACTTGCAATGACGACGACGCGACGATGAAGAGAATGAAAAATCCGGGGGCCTTTTGACGCGTCCGACGTCGCTTTCGCAGGATATCGGTAAAAAGGCTCCAAATGATTTTAGCCCCAAAGCGTGAAGAATCCTCGGATATCACTTTGAACGATCTTGTCACCTTCGGCGATTGTTAACCCCCTCTAGCGGAGGTTTTTTTTTGCTTCGTCGATGCTTGTTTGTCTATCCTTCGTTGCGTGAAAAATAATTTTGCCACAGCACGGCAAGAATTATTTTGGACAAAAATAAACTTTGCCACATTACGGCAAGAATTCGATATTTTGAACGAATAATTTTGCCATATTACGGCAAGAAACAAGTGCCACATTACGGCAGTGAGCATTACTATATTTAAATGAAAATTTTTTAAAATTGTTTTCACCTCTCAAAATAAAGGTATTTTTTTCTTTTTCTAGAATATACGGTTAAGTTTCAAAATTTATTTTTAGTCGAGATTTTGGGATGTGGGATCTGGAAGTGAAAAGAGAAGACGTACAAAAATGTGTATATCGTTTAAGATGATGTTCCCATTTATTTAGGATCACTATACACATTCTACTTTTGTCCGCATCTGATATCCGTAAACGTGCGCGCGAGCGCTCCGATTAAAATGTACATATCTTAGAAAATCGTAAAGCTCCCTAGCTAAACTGACAATTGAAGGGGGAATTATATTGCAGTGCCCGCGTAATATCGTATATCACTTAGATGCGCGCCCTCTATGTCCGTTATACACAACACATATTGTTTATTTTACTATTTCCTTCCTTTTCTTCTTCTGTATAATATCCTCTAGTTTAATTTGCCTAGACGCAATGAGAATGATACGGCTTTCTTTCGAGCGCACTTATTGGACATTGAAGGATATGTACTTCGTACCTCTATTATTATATTTACAATCTATTTACAGAAAAAGACACCATCAGCCGATCCGGACGGCCTGCGTGTTTTCTTTTTTTTTCTTCCTTTTCATTTCACACTCATCTCAGCTTACACACTAGGTTTTTTCGTTAATAATTTATTATCCTCGACGTAGTGGACATTTATAATTACACTATAATACACATACAAGTTATACATAACCGGTAGAGAGAGATGAGTAGCTGAGGGGGACGTGACAGAATGAAAATGAAGTAGTAGTAGTAGTAGCTCTCCTGGCGGATTCGCTCGCACATGAAACATCGAACACTATAAGGAGACGACGGCGTTATATTTACAAGGAGGAATAAACTATACACATATAGTCAACCCATGCGTCTACGTAGAAACTATGGTAAGAGTCAGTGTTGCATGTTCCGCAGTTGTAGGCCGTCGGAGGAATTCTCTCGCGATCTACATATAGGAATGTTATTCCTCACTCGGCGACGGCCGGTAATACCTAATATTTATATATATAATACTCTGCTCCGCAGTCCCTCGCTCGTTCGAAAGAGAATTTACAAAATTCATAAATACGACGTGTGACACACCTAACGATAGCTAACAATGTATATACGTTAATAACTCGCAACAACTCAGACTTTCCACAAACATAATAACACCAACTTAGATCAGTGAACCAATATCATGGTCCCCTCGCGGAAAAAATTACGACTTGTCGTCGATGGAACTGGGCAACGGCCTCTTCTTTAGCATCCCGAGGTCCTGGACGTTCTCGAGGAAGGTCTTGTGGTGCTGTGCAACGAGCAGTGGATTGACCGTTTGCACGTCTTTTTTCAGCTCTTCCATGTCTCGCTTGAGCTTTGCCCGACGGTTCTGGAACCACGTGATCACCTGAGCGTTGCTCAGACCCAGCTGAGAGGCGATCTCGTCGCGGTCCGCCGGCGACAGGTACTTCTGATACAGGAACCGCTTCTCCAGCTCGAATATCTGCTGGTTCGTGAAGGCCGTCCTGCTCTTTCGCTTCTTCTTCGGCTGCTGCCGGTTGTTGAACAGGTTCAGGTGATTCGCTTGCTCTGAAAAAGAAAACGGCTTTATTAGTCTCTCCGAGCTACTTCACCCTGCTGCTTTACTCTCAACCTCGTTTCAGTCGTTCATTCGTTTTTCCCTACCGCTTAAAGTTACTACTACTACTACTACCACCACCACTACTACTAAGCTGTGACGACTCGCGCGTGTCAACTTGCGGATATGAGAGAAAAAAAAAAGAACGACGAGTTGTAAAATTGCATCGCTCGCGTATAATTTATCGTTGTTAGCAATTTAAAAGTCGCGCCGAGTTACGTCGGCCTCATACACAATAGCGGTACACACATCAGGGCCTTTGGCGGCGAAGTAAAGCGCGCGGCTTTATTTACAAGTCTTGTAAAAAGTGGCACTGGCGTTTATTATCGAAGTTTATTTGAAGAAAAGAGAGCCGCTCTCTCGGCGTATATATAAGTTTTTTGAAATTTTTATACACGCAGCAACAGCAGCAGCAGCAGCACAGCCTCGGAGCGCGGCTTTTGTATATATGCAAAGGCGAGCGCGCGCGCCACAAATCAGGCGCATCTCAAAATGTCGAGAGAGGATACCCCATAAAAGTCGTATTACACATTCGTTCCGGACCCATCGCGCACGAAATTCCAGACGCCGTAGTTGATGCGGGGCGTGTGAAAAGCGCTCCTCGGCGCATATCAGGGAATTTCGAAAAAATTTTCTCTCTCTATTATTATATAGTATACCTATACTTTCTTCGATATAAATGTATAAGAGTATATAAACAAATCCGCGAATAATAAAAAGGCTCGCTGCAAGTGCGCGCGCGCCGCAATCGGCGAGAATATGAGAGAGGAGCGAGCGAGCGCGGACAAAGTAGCCAGTCGTCGATGTGGATCAAAGAGAGCCGCCATCGGTCACACCTGCGCGCAACCTACGGTACAGTCGCGCGCAAGAGTTGCCCGCGACGACGCCGAGAATCGATCCTTCGCGCTCCTTCTCTCTCTTTCTCTTGCACGCGCGCCTTTATAATATACAATCGAAGCACACGGCTCGATCGCCGTCAACGCGCCAAAATAATATGCAGATTCGCGAGCACGAATACCCCCCGATCTATCGAGTGCGTTAAAGGAAGGATTTTTCTTTCGCTCGGCGTCAGCCAAGACTGGGATAACAATGGATTGTTTCTTTGGACGATGATGATGATGATGATGACGATGATAATAATTGAAAAAGGAATCACTCAACGCAACTATATGCAGATAAATCTCTCCGAGTTGAAGCTTTGTTACGCTTGGGCCGTGTACAAAAAATGTTAATGGCCCGAAAAAGCGAGAGCCGTTAATGCTTTTCGAAATCGCATCGCTCGGACTAATACATTTTAAACCATAAATAATTCCGACATCATCATACACGGCGGAGCTAACGAGTCCCGACGCTTTGGAGTGACACCTCAAAGTACAAAAATATTTTTGGTCGAAGCAGTCTCTCTCTCTCTCTCTCCTCTTGGGTTCTTTTATTAGACTATACGGTAGCAAGGTAAGCGGCAGAAAAAGGGTGTCGGGCACGAAAGAGAAGGTAAGTGCCGGCAGCGGCGGCGGCGTCCATTTTGCTGGTGGTGACTACTGCAGCAAGAAGAGAGTCAAAGAAGAAGCACAGAGCGAGCGAGCAAGCGAACGAAAAGAGGCGCTGAGATATTAGTTTCTGCGGTCGACTCTCCGCGGAGATTTAATTCGTTTGATGTTCACGAATTCGCCGCCGACGCTCTTTTCGCAACCGAAGCATTCAAAAGCCACTCGTCCCTCGATTCTCCTTACTCCCCCCCCCCCGCGTACAAATTTTTATTTTCTATATATCTCTCTCTCAATCTATTTGTCGTAAAAAAGGAGTACAGTAGATCGCGACTAATGAAGCGGCTGAGATGTAGAAATATTTTCCGATTTCGATTAAAAGCTCGAGCGAGCGCTGATTTTTGGAGCGAGACGCGAGGAACTGGTCGATCGAGTCTATATACGTGCGCAGCGGCTGGAAAAGTATATCCGATCGCTCTGACACGAATCGCGCTCGCTATGTGTATGCAATATACCCGAGAGACATTTCACCGAAATCTCGACGATTTCTTAGAGAATGAGACTCCACACCGGATGAATTTACGAGCTGTTGGTAAAAATTCGTATATTGTCACTTGAGTTTCGGGCCTACCACAGGGACATCAGCGATATATTTTCGGTCGTCGGGCCACAAATCGCTTAGCGGGGGCGATTTCGAAACTGGAGCACTTACTTTGGGCCCACGGGCCACCGTATAGTTTCCGACGTGAATTTATGTCGACACCCCACCGGCGACCGGAAAGTGACACGAGCTGCGTGTGTCCCTGTGGCTTTTCGATTAGTCAATCGCATCCGGTTTTTCGGGAAGAGAAGACGTGTACCCCCTGTGTGTGTGTGTGTGTGTAAGTATATACGGGGAAAAGAAATTTTTAGAAAATTTTCAGCGCTCGTCTTACGGAAACCACGAGTCACAATATTGAGGAGGAAGAGGGAAGACGGTTATTCAGAGTTAGATCAATCAAGCGTTGAACGCTTAACGGTTTTGACAAATTTGTCATGTAATATGCGGTCGATGTGCTTCTCTGAATTTCTGCTTTTTAATTCCGACGGTGCGTATAATATAACAGTTTCGATAAATTTTTCGCATCAGACGTTCGCTATATATTACGAGCTTTTTTGTATCGGTAATTTAGTAGCGAGATCGGTGATGTCATCATGGATACACATGGTTAACAAACGTGACCTCGCAGAACTGCGTGACATAAATTTTCGGAAATTAGTTGTGCGCAGAAGTGCCATTACTTTTTATATAACGACTAGTCGTTCAATCGAATTCTATGGTTATATTAGCAGTATATATTCGATCGGGGGATATGAATGCGAATCCGTTACACCTTTTCAATTTGCAAAGCTGTCGGTGAAAATGAAATACAATAGATATAAAAACAAATTCTGCTTTAATAATTCTCGTGAAACACTTCGAAGAAACGGGCATAATAACAGCAACCGAAAGCAAACATTAACGAACGTGATGAATGAACGATGAATTTTCGTTCATTAGCTGCACCTGTGACGCTGCGTAAAATAAAGGAAATAAGACGTTTGATCGTTTCCTGGACCAATTTTCGAATCAGCGCTATAAGCATACACGGGAAATGAGCTTTGAATTTTCCTGATCGACGGAAATGCAGCCAGTATATAGAGGCATAAACGTCTCAATTATACCGAGGCGTGTTGCGTGGAAGAAAAATGATATTCCCAAAAAGGCCCAAAATTTTCCCGAACTAGCGCCAAATTGATTTTCCAAGAGGGAAAAAGGGGCGGCACACCCATTACGCCAGTAGGTTTTCGGCGCGAAGAAGAGCTATATACCCGCGTGTGTAATATACTCGACTCTCTCTCTCCGGATCCATCTTCATTAGGGCGTCCCGCGGCGCGTCGATTATTCCCACCTGGTGATTTCGGAGGTGTTGAGCCTTAGGCTCTCTCTCTCGCTCTCTGTTCCCGCACCGATATTACGATGCTGATGCTCATCGATAAAAATGATAGCTCGTGAGCGGCACGGGTGGTCCGAGGTAGGCTTTCCCGTGTCCGTATGTAATATAGAGAACAGTTGGCCGGCGGTGCGAGAGTGAGCTACTCACTAATCTTCACGCACTTTCGACTCTAATTATTGGCTTACGAAATTTTTATCGCGCTCTTTAATGCCGTATTTTATGGCCGACCGCTTAATCGAGCGCTTCGTATTTACTCACACCTAACAGGTTCGATACAAACAATTTTCGTTTTTTCCAATCAACGACGTACTGCTCGGATCTATTGGGTTCGAGAGGATGTAATTTATATAAATTTATTATACGACGGCGCGCTGACTATTGATTCTCTATTTCGGATAGAAATACTTTATTAATCATTTTCTTGTCTGTCATCGCGGCTCATACATCAATCGCTCGATGAACTCGAATTAAAAGGTTGAGCAATGCATATAAAATACACAGCATCAACGTTCGCGCTGCGTATAAAGCTCAAAGCATCGCCGTATAATTACTCCGCTAAATGCAGAAGCCTTTGACTATTTTATTTGCGCCGGTACTAAGGGCCGTTTAGTACGAGAGAGAGAGCCTGTGATCCTATTAACTGCGACCTCTTTCCCCGAATATTTTTTTCCGTCTTGTTTTCACCTCGCCGCAGCCAACCCTTCTATTTTGGGCCCTCATCCGACCACCACTAATACATAACGGAGAGAGAGAGAGAGAAAGATATGCGACGTGTATATACCATGTAGCAGTAGCGGCGGGAGATGCGGCCACGTGCCGCTGATTAGTGCAATTACCGAAACAAGACTCAACGCTTCTTTCTCGGGTTTCCGCGTATCGTCGGCTGATGATCATCCGGGAATTCGAGGATCGACGAGATTTAGATATTACGAGCTGCCGGCGACTGACAGCTGTGAGTAGATATTTGTAACTCGGTTGTAATTTGCGCTGCTATTAGTCACGTGTTATACTTGAGATTCGCCAAGATTGATTGAGTTTGGAAAGTAAGTCCTAAAATCGACGTTAAATTTTCGTTATCCAAAAACCAAGCTACAACTCCCAGAAGCCAATCATCGTCTCGAAACTGTCAACGCTTAGGAAATACACTGCACACATATGGAGGATTTTTAAGAACCGATTCGTCAACGTCAATCCATAGCTCTTCTTCCTTCGAAGGAAAGATCCTTCCTCCCCGGAGAGTCGTGTACACAAGCCTATACGGAAAATTACGTATCTCGGAAAATCCAAGCCGTCATCGAGTGTCTTCGCCGGTCATTAGTCGAACCGTCGTCGGTTCTGCAATTAGACTATACACTACTATATACGTATTCTCCTCGGGAACAACGGCTTTACTGCAGTAGCGAACATCCTCGGAATGTCTCACTCTGTTGCCACAATTTTTTGCGTCGCTCGTTAAACGCTACACACACGCGAGAGAGAGAGAGAGCGCGCGAACAAATTGACGGAGATTCCGAAATTCCCCCCGCCGTCGGCGAATTTTATCGCGGCGATAAACAATTATTAATAATCCCTCCGCGCAGTAGCAGCTGATTTATAATGATTGCGCGTATGCAAATGGCGGAAGAACGTATAATACGCGAATATTGAAAAGAAGCAGAGATGAAAGAAAAAAGTATGTATATATCTATGTATATAAGAGGGAAAGAAAATTACGCGCGCAACGGCCGAGAGGGTATACAGCACTCATATATAATAGGCAAACAAAAGGGAAGAACCCAAGGGTGATATATTAATTACACGAATGAGTAGAGGTTCTCTCCGGAGAAAATTGATAGTCTCTCCCGATGTCGAGTGTATTAGGGGCCAGAGTCAGACTTGACTGCACCAGAAGCGGATCGCACCTGTCAGTTTTTCGGCCAGTAGTCCTTCTCTCTCACTTTTACTGCGAGCGCGCTGACTGACTGTTTCTCTCTCTTTCTCCCTTCCGTTATTCGCTTTTCAATGCCTTCACGCTCGTAAAGCGTTAATACAGCTGTATGTTTGCGTTTTGAAAACGTAATATCCAAGAGAGAGAGAGAAAGAGAGAGAGAGTCTCACCGGATTAAGTTTCTAGCTAAACGTTGCCGCGCAAGAGAGAGCTTCGCCGTCCTCACAGTTTTAATTTAGAAACGACGCGAAGCGGCGGGTGTGCTCGACAAATGCCCCAGGACGACAGATCTAATTGCTCGCCCGCGTCGCGCACCAGTAGAACTCGCGGCTCTTCGAATGAGAGGCTCGACTATAGAGAAGCATTCTTTTTTCTTCTTCTTGTTTCGTAAACGTTGTTGTTTGTTGATTTATCGCGAGTCGTTTATTACACTAGTGTATTTTGAACAAAGTAGCCTCGGATTCCGGGTATTCGAATTATTTTCGCTCTCACTATACTCTCGATTTTCTAATTGACTTTTTTTCCCCTCCCCCTCCACTTTTATAAACTTTTCCGACGTGTCGCAACACAACGTGTAGAGCTCGCGCAGGTAAGAATTCAATTACTCTCGGACATCAAAGACCGTAGGTATAAAAACGGCGCGTCGATCGTGGGCGGCTTTTTCCTTGGCGCGCGGATAAGAAAGTCGCGCGCGCGAGCAAAAAGGCCGTTTTCGAGAAGTGCCATAATTGCTGCGGCTCGGGTTAACGAGAGATCGCGACAAAAACGTTCGAGAGAGGAGAGGCGAGGAAAAAAAAGAGAGGCTCGCGCGCGCGCGAGAAGCTGGATTAACTGGGTATTTGAAAGCCGAACTACTACTACTACTACTACTACTATATACGTGATGCAATCGAGCCGTTCTCCGTAGATTCCGGGCGTGTCACGGTTGTAGTATCGGTTGAGATCGAGAGATTAAGAGACGTTCGTTTTGGAAAAAATAGCGAATCACACCGGTGTCCAGGAACTTATTTTGTCGTTCGGATTAAATGCTTGTTCGTATTCGCTGATGCGAAACTCTCGGCATTGCGAATAATACGTATACAGTCCAATTGCAGGTACGTGTATATACGTCTAGAAAAATGATAAAATTAGTAAGGTAATTTATAGCGCGCTCGCGTACAAGAGGGAATTAGCAATCGACGAGGATGATATATGGCGTGTAAAGCGATTTAAGCGTTACACTGCACCGGAGGAAGAGAGAGAGAAAGAGAGGAGGTGGAAAAGAAGCAAGGTATATATGAAATACCGCGCGTCGGCGAGAGAGAGTAAGAGAAGCCTTGGGCTGCTTTTTCGGCTCGCAGATCGGCGCACAAAGGCAGCTGTATCAACATGCATTTGTTAAACGCGGCTTTAATTCCCTTTTTTCGCGGCAGCCGCCGCCGACACGAGAAGAAAGGTGCATGTGTGTGTGTGTGTGTCTGCGCTGTGCCCCCGTTCTATTTAGATTTACCAAACGGTAGCCGACGTGGCTCTCGCCGCAGTCTCGACTATCTCTTTCAATTTCTTTCTCGGCTCGGATGGACTTCCACAAATAACTTGCCTCTCTCTCTCTCTCTGTGAGCGTATATTAGTATAGTCGCCGGCGTGTATGTGCTGCTATGGAATTATTATACTCGGGCAGTTTTGTTCGATAAGAGAAATCGATATATTTTAGATTATCGCAGACAGTCTATGTATCGCGATTTTATTTATGGACTAATTTTAGGTTATTAAGATTTTTTTCATATGTGCAAACGCGTTTTGCTCTTATCAGCTGAGGTGTTGAAGGAGTGTAATATTTGCTTCGAGATCAGCCTGGAGGTTTTATAGAGTATAGCGCCGAAAATTTGATATGCATCTACAAATTCACCTGCACCGATATATCATACCGTCCGTGCACCGATTGAAAAAATGAAGAAGAAAAAAAAGAACAAGATTCCGAGCATCAAGCTCACAGCACATGCTCCGCGCCACCTGTGCTTTTTTCGCCGTAGCGAAGCGATTACCGTTGCGTCATCGTCAGCAGCCCTCTCTCTACGCCTTTCCAACAGATTAAATTCAATCTTCGAATCGGTTTGTTCCGAGTTGCGGCAGATGCCTAATTTTAAGGGACGCCTGCCTGCCTCCGCCTCGTGTCTCTAAACTACAGGCTATATTGTCAGGGTTTTCACGCGCCGATCGACACGAAAACACTGCCGAAATTATCGAGATTTCTATTAACCGAGTCGCCTTGTTTTTTTTTTTTCGAACCGAACACGCGACGCTTCGAAGGATATAATATACATTTGGAGTTGGTCCGAATTGAGTTTTTTCGATCGATTACACAGGCGCCTCGAGAAAAATTAATCTTCGGCATTAGCAGGTGTCCAGTTTCCAAAAGACTAGACACCCTACTTCCGTGATTATAGCCGGAGAGCAGAGCATCAGTCGGAAGCATGACTAATTTTCTTAAGCCGGCTGACGACGACTGGTATATAGAGCCGCCATCGCGCGGACGAAAATGTGACTTTGCAACTTTGCCTGCAGCTCTCTCGTGATGCACGAAAATTGAATGCTATAGAGCCGCCGCCGGCTTACAAAAACACTCGAAAATTCCATTAAATACGCCACTTGACGCGAGCAAACAGAATCTATACCTTAATTTGCTTGACTTGCGTATGCGATAACGCTTAGGTTTTTAATTTCTTTTCACACATATTAAAAAAAAAACACACAAGTGCAGTACAAACAGCGAATCAATGAGGAATGCTCGCGCGTCTGATGTTTTAATGCAGTCAGCGTAAGAAATGATACACAGTCGACTAAAGCGAAATTCCCGGACGGCCGTGCGTAAATCGTCGCTCCATTTTTCTCTCAGAAAGCAGAGCCGCAGAAACACTGTTTACCGGCAGCAAATCTCTCGTCGCTCGAGCGCATTTCATTTCTCGCGCTCGCCCGGAATTTTAGTTGAAAACTCGCTCGGCGACTCATATTATATATTATACACACATGCTAGTAGGGGCTGTTTGTTTTCGCTGTAAATTCGAAAGTGCCGATCTCTCTCTCTCTCTCTGTATATCGAGTACTTGAAGAGTGTAGTGGCGCCCTGGCTCACATTGACGTCCAAATTAGCCGCACGTCAAGATGGAGGAAACTTAAGATAAGCCGTCAAACGCGCCGCCCATCCTATCATCTCTCCTCTCCTGATGACTACAAACAGATCACCCATTTCTCTCTCGAGAGGAGCATCTACCGACTGTTTACTGTCACGTGTGTTTTGTATTACATGGCTTCAAGGCTGCGTCGCTGTAACAGTTTTCTTTTCCCAAACGAAAATGGCGCGATCTTTATTATAATACTAAAAGAAAAATATGCGGAGCGATGTTTCACCAAGCGCTTAATTAAATCGATCTCTCTTTGTCGAGGCTCCGTATATATAAATCTCGAGAAGAATGCAGTGTCGTTAGATAAACCGAGGAATGCCGAATCCCCGCGAGTTAGAGGCGTGAGCCTATTATATAGAAAATAGGTTTAAAGAGAGAAGAGAGATAGAGAGCAGCGATGAGGAAGAATCGCAGCGGGTTATTGCAACAAGGGTGTCGCCCTCTTTCCAGCGCACACAGATTGCCCGCTTAATCGGGCGCGAAAAGAGCAAATCGTTTCACCCGATGATTATACTAAGCCCATGTCGTAGACACACACACATACACGTTTCTCCCTCCTCCCGCGAAATCACATGCACCCCCCACTGAAGAATCCGTGTTTTTCACGCACCGCCGGACTTTTTGTTTAAAACACGTGTGTAGGTACATATATATACGGAAAGTCCAAAGAGAGAGAGAGACAAGTAGCGTATGCGCGCTCGGACATGGTCATAATTTATAAAAGTGATTATGCAGACGGGACTGCGGGGAAATAATAACTCCATCGCGCATTATCTTATAGCTCTCGTCGGCCGCCGCCGTCGCTGCCGCTATAATATAACGTGTTGGTTTCGATTTTTCCTCCTCGTTTGGCCGGCCGAAGGTTCTTCTCTTTGTCAAGCGAACCTGATCCTCTTAGGTGCAGTTCTGATGACGATCATTATGATTCGCACCTATACGTGCGATCGATGCGATGCATGCAAATATAGGCTAAGTATAATAATAACAATAACAATAATATCGATTGACATGCTTGGCGAGACAAAGCAGTAGTCGCTCATTTCTCGCTGCCTAATTGACTTAATTAGAGTCGGAAACTAAAGAACGACTACGCGTTGTATACTGCCGGTCGATGTGTAACGACAACTACTTCTTCTTTAAACTTGAGACTCAAGGAAGTACACATATAGCATTTATTTGAACAAATATAAATTTGTCCGTCAACCCCCGCGCAGTCTAAAGTGATCCCCTTTGTATAAAAGTATAGTACAACAACAAACTTCAGCAGCAGCGTCACACATCGGAGTTTATAGTATGCAGTTTGCGCGTGAAAATACCGACGTGTAAATTGTCCGTAGACGGAGCGTGTCATTTGTCACGAGCGGCTCGACTGGCTTTTCCATTTTCCAGGCGATTTCCCAGCGGCGAAATGCGTCCTCGTCTCTCAGCAGCCTCTCCCCTTCGTGTCAAAGCCCCTACTCCAGTGTGCAGTATACACAGTATATAGCTCACGCCCGAAAGCCCAAGCTCATTTTCGCCTCGGCAAACTTCTCGACAACAATGACACCGGCAGCTCGTAAGCGGAGATTGCGTTTCTTTTTTCGCTTCGCGGATCGGCATTTTTTTTTCTTATATAATATACCGTATATACCATCCGAGTATAGAAATGAAAGATTCCCGGAATTGTAAAGTCCATAATATAACGATTGCCTTTTTACGCGATCACCGAGTACGTACGTGTGTGTATGTCTAACTTTATAGAAAGTCATTTCTCTAGAACGTCCGCAGCTGCGGAGAAAATGACTCGCTCTCCATTTAGCTATAGAGTATGTGTGTAAGGCCGGTGTCGCGTATATATAGCCACCTTCGTATATGTGTGGGTGTGTGTATATATAAGGAGAACGAGCCCAAATAAAGTGCTTAGAGTCATTATAATTCGCGTCCTCGCTGCTGCTGTTCTATAACACGTGAAATTCGAAAAGGCCGTGTATAGTATGATTATGCGATACTCGCTTGTGCCAAGATGCGCTAACGATCGAGAGACGCGACTATAACTGCGTATAATGAGGATCGTGTGTGCTTTTTCTTCGGCTCGCTCGGCTCTTTAAGGGCGAAATTCAATATCGGCGCCCGCTTGTTCGATATCTCGTTATTATAATGTTACCCGACGGGACGCCACTGTATATATACACACCAGCAGCTCCGCATGTGTACTCGTTAACCCCCCGAAAGATGCTCGTCTCTCTCCTCTTCCCCTAAGTTTACATTACGCGATATTTAAAGACGATTTTATTCAGTCACGCGGATTTCCAGCTTAATTGATCGACGAGCGACGAGTAATAATAGCCACCGCGTGATTTATACTTCTTAATTTTAGTAATACCGTAGTGTGTTTCTCTCTCTCTCTCTCTCTCTTCGAAGCGTGTATTATGTACTTAATTACGAACGGTCTTTATTAACGAGGCCGAAAATAATTTTCAAGGCTGACGATCACGATTTACGCAAGCTTATAATCGAGCTGAAAGTTTCCCCCGGCGATTGGAAATCGAAGCAGTTGTAGACAAAAGATTCACGTCGTAATAACATATACATAACGATATCATAGTGTATGCAACAAAAGGGACGCATTAGGTATTGCAAGTTTCACGCACGAAAATGAAGTCGTCGCGAGCTATAGCAGCAGCAGCAGCAGCAACAGCAGCTCCGAGAATAAATTGCGCAAGCGAGAAAGAGTTGGCCGCTCGCCGGCAGCTTAATCAGGGGCCATTAAGCTTAACGAGAGAGCGGCGCTCGTTTCCTTTTGATACTCGCCCGGCCCGGCTCGATTTTTTCCGTCGGCTACTACTACTATATTCACTATCTATATACATATAACCTATAGCCCACCCGCGCTAATTCGCGCTAACTCTGTTAGCAAAAGAGAGGCGGTACCGAAGATCGACTGATTCAATTAGCTGTATAGAGAAGCCAATCGTCTCTGCGCTAATTTTTATCTCTCCTCTCTGCAGTCGAGGTGTGCATTATTGTAAAGATTGTATGTTATATGCTATCGCATAACGAGACGACGTATACGCTAATAAATATCTCGGCAATTACACTCGATTCCGCGGAGTGTCGAATTATCGGAATCGTTATATGCATGTATATATTCGAACTGGTTTCGCGTTAAACGTATATATGATTCGAGTATCGCGTGCAAAACGTGCATCTGGGCAATTCTATACATAGGTACATATACACACACACACATACATACACACAATAATAAGCGCGATGTTAATTAATCGCGTTTATATCCGCGCGCGATTTTCTGCCAGTCACGGCGTTTCGACGCTGACTCTGTACTTATTTATATTAATACCGAGAGAGCTGATTAATTATCGAGTTACATTTTTGATCGGTAGCAGCTTTTTTATTTTTTGTAAAGTCGCGAGAGAGAGAGAGAAGCCATTAACGGCGTAACGAGGGACAATAAATTATGCGAGCCGAAGCAATTAAGAGTTTAATTTAATCAAAAAGTATGTATCCTGCGGAGGAATATTATTCATCGCGTGCGTGAGACAGCTGTTCTCGCGCAACAACTATACGCTCTCCGCCGCCGGTGTGTGTTTGTGTCTCGTATTATGCACGTATCTTTAGTGCCAGAAGCGGCGAGTTTGGCTTTTTCTTATTTTTTTTCAAAAAAAAAAAATAAAATGCATCGCGCGCGGCCTTCGAAGAATTGGCCGAAAACCACAACAATAGAATTTCGAGGCAGGAAACATCTCTATTCGCTGCGCGCGGATGATGATGCATTGTGAAAAGGCTCTCCTTTCTCATTTCGTTAATTGCTTTGCGCGGAAACGTTTATTCTCCCTCTGGTGAATGAAAAATTGTTCTTCCAATTTCCATGTGAATATATATATATGGAAACCGATAACCGAATAACGTGCACTCCATGTTTACAGTAAACAGCGACCGGAGGCGTTTTCTCGAGCCGAAGAAAGTCACTGCAGGCTATTTATACGCTACAGTATCAAAAGCTTGTGGTTCGAAAGAGAAAACACACGGTATGTAGTCTCGTCGTCCCCGAAAAAGTGTCTTTCTCTCTCCTGGTGGCCAGAACGCTCTCTTCACTCATCCTGCAACTGGACCCGCATAAGATCCCAGGGGGTCTTGAACTGCTGCTGCACGTGATAACCAGCAGCAGCAGCAGCTTCTTTCCGGCTCCAGAAAAATGGAGGAAAAAAAAGAAGCAGCGGCAGACCATTATCTTTCTCGTCCTCTCTCTCTCGCCTTATAGAGAACACCGTTCATTATTTATATTCCAGTCGACGGAGGCTAGGTCGAAGCCAGCCATGACTGGCTAATGCGAGTATAATATAGTTGCTTACGTGTAAACGCTCGCGAGAGCACAGGTATACGTACATGTGTGTGTCTGTGTATGTATATACACGCGGATGAGGAGCAGAGATTGTGTTGGTGCGAGAGAGTTGTGCTCCCTCTTACTTCACCGGCGGCGGCGGCGGCGGTCGTAAGCCTTTGTCGGCTCCGTGTTAGCGTCGTGATTCATAGTATCCTCCGCGTTTTTGTCGGAGCCGGAGAAAAAAAATCAAGTGTGTGTGTCTGCCCGGAGGGCTATATACGAGTTTTTGATACGGCCACGGCGAAGGATGATCGAGAGATTTCCGAAAAATCAACCGCGGCTACCGAGTTGTGTGTCCGATCGCGTTGTCCTGGTAACGAGGAGCTATACCACGAGTATACACACACATTGTAGTGTACGTTGATTCAGAAAACACATAATACAAAATGAAGAAGCAGAGCTTTTTTTTCAGCCTCGCGAGAGAATTAGCCCTGGCCAAGAGAGTCTAATTAAAGGACGTGACACGCGCAAAGTTCATGTCCATGAAACATTAATCCGGGGCAAACATGGCTGCATGCTATAACACACGCAAGAGACGCTGATGCCGCGGGGAAAGGATGTCACGTCTAACGCGCTAATGACTCGGGGATCGATTAGGAAGGCTCTACACCCATTCTCTTATCCCCTCTCCTCTGTGTATATACACGACTATATACTATATACCTGCTGTGCACTGTATATATGTATACACGCTTATCTCGTTGGCGAACGTCGCCGCCTCGTATACACACACACACACTCGTGCACATCGCTATTGCGCACGCGCGAAAATAAAGGATGTATGCGTCGTTACCTGCAGCTCACGCTATACTCGCGCGCAGGTCGTTTGCGTGCTCGAATGATCGCAGCCGTAAAAATAGCCTCTCTCTCTCACTCTCTTTCGTCGTCGTCTTCTTCTTCTTCTTTTTACCCACAGCGCCGATTGAAAGTGCGCGCAGAGGCGTATACTTTTCTGCTGCTGCTGCTGCAGCAGCAGCAACATCTCCGTTTCGCCTTGCGTCGTTAACACCTTTCTTTCCCGACTGGCAATTAGCACGAGCATAAAGCTGCTGCGGAGATTTGCATGCGAAGAAACAAAAAAATAAGCGCTCTTCCACAGACTCTTTCATCCGCAGCAGCCTCGCCCTTGTGTCCGAGGAAGTACTATATTAATGTATATAATAGCCGAAAAAAACTGGAACACACTGCGATGTTTGCGCACGCGAGAGGATGAAGATTGAAAGAAGAGCGCGACGGAAGTCTGAGCTGACCACGAGTGAGTGAGTGAGAGAGAGAGAAAAGGAAACAATGGCCTCGAGACAGCGAGCCGCTCTAAAGGTTTACGGCTCTATTGCATTCGTTCTTTTCGAAAGAGAGAGACACGCGAAAATCAATTCTCGCACGAGAAAGCGATAATTTCGGAGATCGAGCGTCAATATCCGGCTTCTTCTTCTTCTTCTTTCTATTGCCTGTATATAGGAGGAATAATTCTCAATTAGCCGTAAATCGCGGGCGGCGAACTAAGTCGTATTTATGTCGCCGAGAGAAAGAAGGATTTATACGCGGCCCCCGAGATTTATACCAGCGATCCGTCTCAGTTTGTCGCGCGATTAGCAGCAGCAGCAGCAGCTCTCCTTCCCCCTTGGGATACACCACGAAGCTCGACAAATACACTATACAAGACCGATATCGTTTTCATCGACGAGCCTTTATTGCCCCATAATCGCTCCCCGCTGAATTCTAAGCAAATTAATTACTCCCGCCCTCTTTTGTATTATACGCCGTTATAGAAGCCCTTTAACTTTATAATATACAACGTGATCGGAAATCCGAATTCGGCTATATGTGCTTTGCAAATTTGCATGAACTGTTAAGTAGCGCGCGAGTAAAAAAATAAAGCTATAAACGGCGCCGGCGCAGCCTGAAAACGCTGTAATTTTGAAGTAATGAGACAGCTTTTATAGGGCCGCTGCGCATACCACCAAATAAGAACAAGAAGCGCTGCTGCTATATATAGGTATATGTATACATGTATGGCGGTGGAGATGAAGGTAGAGAGAGAGAGAAGAGGCGAGAGAAAGAGAGATAAAAGCTGAAAACGCGTAAGAGCGGTAGCGTCGGCTCCGGCTCTCAAAATCGATAGTTGTTTGGAAAGTAGACGAGGCCACTTAACAGCAGGAGCCGCAGCGCCGCCGCCGCTGTGTAAAAAACACACGATCCTCTGGCGGGTGGTGCCGCTGCTGCTGTTTGCTTGGCAAACTGTCACAACAACTTGACCCGAGTGCCCCGGAAATCTGAGATTCGTTTCTCAATGGCCTTCGGAAAATACTGCTGCTGCTGCTTTCCGTCGCACAAGTGTCTCTCTTTCACTTGGTGTATAGAAAGTGGGAATAAAATGCGTGTGTGTTTTCGTTTATTTTGAGAACAAGAGAGATCGATCTCTCGGACCTCGAGGCGAAACTCAATCGTGCGCGCTTGTATATTACGTATTATACGGCTTTTCGCAATATGTAGTGCGTATGCGCCGTCGATAAAAAGAGTTTAACGAAATTACACGTTGCGCGCTTCCTGTCTTTGACACGTCATTGTATAATTGAAGATAACAGATCGTTCTCGCTTATATATTTCTCTCGTTATTGCTCGTGAAATGCGCGCTACTTATACAATGCGGTGTGTGTTATAAATTTCGCGAAAAATAAAAGAATAGCATTAGCGCGGAATTCTTTCTCGATTTACGATATAAAATGCAAATGTAATTTCGAGAAGAAAAAGTGAATCATCTCGAGGGCCGAATCGAAAGGAAGCTTCTCATAAAATATATTAGAGAATATAAAAACGAATCTATATATAGTCGGACAGTTTAATTAGCCCGCGCGGCATTTAGCATTCCTCTCTCTCTTTCTTGGACAGAAGATAAACATCAATCTATTTAAGAACGTCAATTCTACCACTTATAATAGTGATAATGACGGAGCTGCCGCTGCGGCGACGCGAAATGTAATTTATTCTCCCAATATAATAATTCTAATTTATGCTTTTCTCTCTCCAATCATCGCGCAACAGCATCGAGAAACTTTACTCGATTGCTCGCGTCGGTGGACCAAAATCGAAACAAAAAAAAGCAAAGATGGAGGGTCGTACAGTATATAATGATCAGAAGCAAATTGCGACTACGTGAGAGGCTACCGTGCTGCTGCAGAGAAAGAGAGATATCGTGGGATGACCCAAGCGATTGTCTTGATACATCATATCCGCAGGGTCGATTTCTAGCCGGCATATATATATAATAATATAATCTAATTTGAATCCCGGTAATGGAACACGTATCGAATTCAATTCAATATCGCCATTTCCGCGACCGCATCATGAAATGGGAAATCAGCGGCAGATAAAGGAGGATGCGAGAGGAGAAGAGAGGAGGAAAAAAAGAAATGATGAAGAGAGAGGAGAGGAAGGAAGAGAAAGGAAGAGAGGAATGAATAGCCCCGCGTGTGAACGCGCCTCGCTTTGTACTTTGCCGCTCTGACGTTCCCATAAAAGCCAAATTATCCTCTGTATTATACGTCTACGTACACACACACACACACATACGTACATATATATGCATAAACTTTCGGCACCTCACGGATCACCTCCGAGTTTTTCCGCTAAAAATTAATTTACTGTAAAATACGAAAGCGCGCTCCGTTTATAATACTACATCATAATCTCTACACACCGATCTCGAAGAAAGCTACTTCCTCCGGAGAATATTACCGAAAGCACGTCTCGGTTATTAAATTCCTATTGCCCAATGTCGGACAGCTGTAAACGGCCTCGTAAAATCCACGAAGCACTAAAAAAAAATAGAAGACCGACGCTGCCGCTTCTCCGCTGCACAGAAGCTTCTACGCGCGACACTTGGATTATAACATAGCGTGTGTATAATATACACAGCGCGCAGCAACGGCGGCCGTCGCTCGCTGCACGCTATATGCAAATATATAAGCTGCGCGCGCCTGTATAAGCGTCGGACACAATCGGTTACAATTTTCTCGAAAAAAGGACGAGAGCCTCCGAGCAAAAAAAAAATATTGAACAGCTCGGGACGCACATACCTGGCTCCTCTGTTAGAGAGGGAGGGATGAGGCATTATTAGCCGATTGTAGAGCGGTAATCGAAGCGGCGACACTCGTCCTGGAAAAAGTGCCGGCGGCTCGTAAAGCGATTTGCGGAGGCCCGTCGTAAACAATAGCCGATCACGAGGGTCCTCCTGCGCAACCTTCGCTTTCCACCGAGAGAGCGTTATCCATAAACCCTTATAAGTTTACGATGCACCGTGTATACGATCGTTAGACGCGCAGATTTTTAATCCCGGCTATCCCCGATTTTTAATACCTATATATACCTATATAGGTATGTATAGGTATATACCTCTCCGTGAGTTACGGAAAACTGGGACCGACGGCCGGTCGTAAAGGAAAGAAAGAGAGAGAGAGAAAAAAAACGCTTCACACTTTTCGAGCCGGCTCGTTAGAGCTTTCCGGAATACAACGTGCGCGCAGCGGAACCTTTGAAAAGCACGTGAACAATAAAACTCGGCGGCCGGCCGCTGTAATGAGTCCTGGCTCTCTCGGGTCTGCAGTTTCGGTTTATTGTTCTGCACGAACGCTTTGGAAAAAACGCTGTGCTTTAGCCTCAGCCTCATATACTAATTGACGTGAAAAATAATTTTCTTACAGCCGCGATTGAGTTGTTTCGGAGCACTATATAGCAGACCTATATATTATATATCTGTGTACATTAGCTTATCGTCGCTAGAGTCTCGGAATTGACGGAATAAATAATGTAATAACGACTGAAGTGAGGTTGACATCACTCGCGTATATCATGAAGAGAATAGAAAATTCAGCTTACCTTGACTGTGTTCGCCGGCGTCGAAGGTCTTGCTGGTCATCTGGAAGAGCGCGTCTAGCGGACTGCCCTGTCCGGGCGTTCTCTTGCCGTTGTGTCCAGCTTGCTGCTGTTGACTTTTCCTCTTCAACTGCTGCTGCTGTTGCTGCTGCTGCTGTTGAGTCTGCAAACCCGGGTGTCCCATAGCCGAGTGGAGCCCGTGGTGGTGCATGGCGTGATGGTGGTGGTGATGGTGGTGTACCAGGGGGTCGGGACTGCCCGAGTCCGACACCGAACTGCGTCCAGAGGACGAGGAACTGCTGAGCGGCGGCTCGCTTATCGAGCCCGAGATCGAGGCCAACGACATACCCATCAGCGAGAGGTCTCTCGCACCTGCCGAGTGATGCTGGTGATGTCTGTGGTGATGTTGCGCGAGGTTGCTCTCCGTCGTGTCCCACGGCCGGACGATTTTCGCCTTGGGCCTGTGCGACAGAATGTCCAGGATACTGAACGACTTGACTCCCCGCTCCGTCGCGGCTGCCTCTCGGCTGGTCTCCTCCTCGTCGTCCGACTGTTGTTGCTGCTGCTGCTGAGCTTGCTGCTGAGCCTGCTGCTGAGCCTGCTGCACCATCTTCAGCCTCTTGAGCGGTTTGAAGTAGTCGTCGCCGTTGGTCGCGGAGCTCCTCCGACAGTCCTCCTCGTCGTCGTCCCTCAGCGAGGTCAGCCCTCGCCTGTACCTCTCCTCGTACCTGCTGCTGTCATCCTCATCGTCGAGACCGGGCTCAGAGTACGACGAGTGTCTGAGCGGACTCAGCCTCTCGCTGTAGTCCTCGCGCTGCTCGTCGTCCTGTACAGTCGTGGTGGCGCTGCTGGAGACGACAAGGGGCAGAGGACTCGGACAGCCGACCGAGATCTCGTCGTCGTCGTCGTGCTCCTGGTGATGTGGCCGGGGCGAGGCCAGACTGTTCGCCGGCTGTGGCTGTCGCGGCGAGCCCACGTTCGTCCCGCTGGACGAGGCGGTCGACGGCGACATCGTGTAGGCGGTGGCCTCTGTCATCTCCGTGCTGCACATCCTTGCCTGTATCTTCTTGTATCGAGTGCCCGGTTGAGTTCAGCCAAACAACGCACAGGCTGCAAAGCAGTGCAACCGATATCACACGAATTAGTCAACAACGAGAACACCACCGCGCACTGTAGCACGCACTACATTGTAACGATCGCTCGGCATCCTACTCTGTCCCTTCACTCGACCAGTCGTTCGCGCATAGTCCGCAGGTGAATGCGCGATGATGAATACAACTGAGATTGCTGCTGCTACTGCTGCTGTGCACGAGATTGAGAGAGACTGAGAGAAAGAAAAACCGGGCTCCGAGGCTGCAGCGAGCGAGAGAAGCAAGTCTGCGCGGCCCTGTGACTCGGAGTGCTTTGACGGCGGCCGAGAGTTTTGCTGGCGCTGGGCGCGGTGTGGTGGCGTTGCCAGCGCTGCCCGGGAGAGGGACGGCGGCGTTCGAGATCAAAGACAGCCGCTCGGCTAATGGGGCCGACGCCAGAGCCACCACGAGGCGGAGCTTATCCAGACGCCGCCCACCACTACCAAAATGACGACGAGAGCGAGCTTCGCGGCTGGAATTTTTACGAGGAGTACTTAACGTCCGTTGCTGCTTTTCTCGCGAGGGGACTGTATGTGTGTGTATATATGCATCAGTCGAGAGGCTCTCTCTCTCTAACACACACAAAGCGACCGAGGAGGGGAGAAAGCTTTTTGCGGAGGACATGCTGCTGCGAAATATACGTGTGTGTGTGAGTGTGGTTTCCTGGAGATTGGATGTTGCTGGATTACTGGGAACTTTGGCTGGGATCAGGGAATCTACCTTATCGACGGCTCGCGTGTTTCGCGTATAAAATCATCATTTGCGATAGGGAGCTGTGCAGGAAGTTGCTTCCTTATTGTCGTCGCACGTCTTTCAACACTTTTGATTTTAGCGATGGTGTGATGGCAGTTTGTGGATCGCACGTGCGACACGTGAACGTAATCATGTGGTTCGAATGATTTTTATGCGACTTTGCTATCTCTCAAGGCAAACTGACGAAAAAAATTTTCAAAATGTTTTCCCTCAAACTTTATCTACTGTGCATAAAATTGTCGATAATGATCTGGGGAAATAGCGTGCCCGGTGAAATAAAAAAGTTTTCCATGAAGAGATAGGAATTTTTTATTGCTCATGAAAAACTGGAAAATATATTTTTGTCGAGGCGAAAATATTATTATCAAAGAATTCATCAACTTTTCTAAGAATATTTTCAACTACAATCTTATACTTTCTTATAGAATACGCAAGAAAACTTAATTTATTTTTAAATG
>UCOJ01001338.1:0-33810 GCA_900474305.1 Cecidostiba fungosa | reverse complement strand
GTGTGATGGATTGTTTTGAAAGTTTTTAATGTACAGTTTTTATTCAGATTAGACCCTATGATAATAAAACGCATATTATTTCCATATCCATGATACACATCGTGATTGTAAATGTACTAATGAAAACAATCTTTCTTTCTGTTTCAGGTAAGCTAACTTTTCTGCGTCTCGAACCTTATAATCGTAAGTACTACACTCCATACGACGCGAAAGGAAATTAAAAAATTGTGTACAATGACAGAAAACTGTATTAGTGAATCAAAGGATGCCGTAGCAGCGATATATAGGTACAAAAAAAAGCTCAAGTCGCGGGTCAGGAACTCGAGCCCAAGAAAGAGCTTACGGAATCTCGGGTTTCCAGTTTTCTCGCTAGTCGGATTACGCGGCTGCTCCTCGATAGTGTCCGTCCTCCTGACTACTATATATACCTCTCTGTCTGTTGGAAGACGCAGATAAGTCGGGAGACAAGATGCAGCAGTTCTCTCCCTCCTTTTCGCGTATTCGACTATCCGCGCGATTTTCACGCAGTCCTGCGCTTTGGCAACCCCTTTTAAAGCCGCCTCTACGCTTCGCTGCTGTTGTTCGCGGATCAGGTCTTACTCTCCGGTGACTCGAGATTTCTCCCTCTACTCTCCTCTATACACTCGCTCTTCTTACTCGCCTTTGCGGCAAATTCTTAAGGTCGAGATTTTTTTTTCCGTCAAAAGAAGAACCGACCTTCTTCATTGGGGAAGTAGTAATGCGTTTATATTATACCTGCTTTTGAATACTTTGACGCGGATAATGGTGATGGAAGAGATTTTCTGCGGTGTATGGGTAATTTGAAATGTGTCATGTATAAAGGAATAGTCCTCGATGCGATTATATAACATTTTAACAAAACTAATAACAAACTAAAATTTCCAAGACGCATCCCTATAATAGGAGAAACCATCTCGCCTGCGCTCGCGCTCCGACATAATATATTCATAATGTGCGCAAACTACTTTCAGCCGTGCGCTATATATAGCCTACTCCTCGAGTGTGTTCGTCGCGTTTACTCTCATTCAATTACTAGGCACATCAGGAACCGCTGCGCATCAGCATCGTTTAAACTACTCAACTGTATACGCTCCACACCTCCACCTATATACTTTATATTTATCACTCCTACTTCTTTCTCGCGATCTCTTCCATTCCCGTCATTTATTGAATGTAAATTGCCTCTTGACGTAATCCGCAAGCTGGAATTTGCCTCTCGAGATGACACGAGTGTAGCGCCCTCCGAATAGTTGCTAACTACCCTCGCTTCTTCTGCAGCTCTACTTCTTCCTTTTCGGCATTCCGCGGCCCCTCTATATATACTTCTTGGAATTGTTCTCCTCGCTGCCGGCGACGACGCTTGTAGCGCGGCTTTCAAGCGGCGAGGCTGCTGAGCTTTATTTTCAAGTTGAAAATTGACGTGGTTGTGCGGACCGCTTTTGTCATACTTGCGCTGCTCGTTTTTACTGTAGTTTCTTGAGGGAGGAAGCATTGGATTGTCTAATATATTTGTTTTTTTTTTTAATGAATTAAAAAAATTCGACAACATTGATAAATTTTCCTCGTTGAATAATTATGCGTAGATTATTAAATACAAAATTAAACGCAACGAGATACATCAAAGTACGGAACGGCATCGTTGCATTTTCCATTATATGATGCTGACAGCTCGTGTTACGGAATAATTCAAACGCCTTTTGCATTTGCATACGGACATAAATTTTAAACGATTTAGACCGCTGATATGACGACTACCATTGTGTTCGTTTTTTTTTCGGACGAATGCCGTTGCATAATAAACAAAATCGGAAACCGCTGAATCATGGAATAATTTCAAGAATGTTATTCGCCTTTCTCTGCTTTATGGGGTACGAATTGTGATGCAAAAACACCCCTTGATATGCGTTCTTTAAAACAAAGAACCTGTTTCATATATGACTGACTATTTTGAACACACCCATGTCTACTATATACAGTCTCGTAAACAAAGGACGCAGCGTCCATCCCTTCAAAAACCCGCAGCCTTTACTTAAATTCACATACTAATGAAGAAACTCCTTGGAAAAAAACGCGCTACTTCAAGCCCAAAAGAAACGATTTCTTTCGTCCCGTAAAAAAACATACACACAATGACCGTACAAGAGGTTAAGAAGGCTCTGTGGCACTGGGTGAAATACCTGAAAACAAAGAGACTCGGCTCTCCTACAGAAGTATATAGCAACGAAAGGAGAGAAAACGTGGATTGAAAGCACAACGCTGGCACTGGCCGCATTAAGTAATTGAGCTAAAATCCGACAAGAGATAAAGCGCGCCTACTTCTCTCTCTCTCTCTCTCTTTCGGGATAATAAGAAAATTTTCCCAACAAAGAAAGCAACGAGCGCGAGCAAGTTTTCCGTCGTCCTTATACGCGCGCGTTGCATGATGAAAATAGAGGGGATATGCAGCTCTTTTTTTTTCTTTCCTTTCGAGGTTCATCTTTGACGCGGAGTACGCCGTAATGAGGAGCTAGAATAGATGCGAGAAGGAGTAGTCGGTGCAAATTAAGACGAGGTTAATTAGGCCCCTGACTATACACAGAGTCTCTTTCTCATCATCATCTCGGCGCCTGAGTCAACAATTTATTCGTCTGCGTTCGGACGAGGGGATGACCGACTAATGAGACGATTAATGACTTTGCGCGCTGAGATCGTCGACTATATAGTTATCGTTGCGTCATGTGTGTGTTATGCGCAAGGGGATGTGGTGGACAAAAATGTGTGGTATAGATTTGTGTCGGATGCAGATATTTCACTGATTGATATACCTCTGCATGATTATTGAATTTATTGAAAGTCAGTGCGCGTAGTCGTTTCATTAATAATAATTGTACACGTTTCACCAGAGATATATATATTCTTCTTCTTCGTTCTTCTATTTTATCAGTTATATATTACACCAAACTATTAAAACAGAAAGACACACACAAGCGATAAAATGATTATTCATCCCGCAAAGCCAGCGAGTCATAAAACACAGCATTAATCGAACCGTTTTCAATCCTCCCAGCATAGACTTGCTCTAACCCCGAGATAAGCTCCCGGTCGACGTCCGGAGGGCGATAAAACGCACCTTATTAGCGGCCAGCATCCCCCACATATACACGTATACGTATATACAGTCCCGTGCCGTTACGGTCAGCAGCCGGCCTCTCGAGATTTTATCGTCGAAATGCCGGCTGATAATAATACGTATATAGGGGAGGACGTCCTCTCCGTCTCTGTCTCTGTGGTCCGGTTCTGCGGTAGCGAGCCGTCAAGTTCACATTGCTGCGCCGTCGACGCGCTTTCCTGTCATTAACGTACCGCCGCACCGGTCGTGTATATATATATAGCGGAGGATGGATACACGACGTCGGCCACTGCGGTGACGATGGACCGGTGTCGGTTGCTGCTGATGGGAGCGTGTGGGTTCATGGCTTTTTGAGGCTTGATCTTGTACTTGTTTGTATACATAGTTTTGTGTTTATAAAATTGAAAGAGTGATTGGACAATTCTAAAAAAAAAATACAACATCAGCCCACAATCTTCTACAGTAATGGAATTCGCGTGCAAGCGCGTACGCTAAGCCTGATCCTCAAAATCCCTGATTTCGTCTCCGACGATGTCTCGCGTATACGTCGTCGCGCCACTCGACTCCCAGGGGTATGACAGAGCCGTCGCCGCGCGTATATGTATATAGTTACATAGATGCACACGCGCCAAGGAATATATGTACATAAACCTTTCGCGCGAGAGGCGTTGACAAGCAAGAGTAGCGTCAAAAGCTCCGGCGACGCTCGTCGAATCCGTAATCACATCGCGCGCGACTTGCACGTATATATACTTTCGCGCGAATTCAAGTACTTCAATTATGTGACTGATGAGTTCCCTGAGGGCTACCGCGACGCGACAACGGTGCTGATGAATAAAGGGTTTGCGAGCGGATGATAAAGGATTTAAATTAATTTTATACCGAATTTCACGTTTGTATATACGAGTGGACGCGTAGACCGAGTGTATTTTTATGTATGTAGGTTAAACGCTAGGTTTACTTGGAATCGAATGGATTAACGTAAATATACGTATATGCAAGCGAAACCATGAGGATTTCTTCAGTCCCGGAGTAGTCTCGTTTTCTTCGAGAACCAAAGACATTTTTCCCAGTGCATAGACGTGTGAATTATTCACATTTTTACTTTAAAACATTTTCCAGGGGACGTATAAAGTGGAAAGAAGAAACCTTTGTGGAAACGAGGCGCGTCTGCTCGCGGACCGTACCTTTTTAGTCCCTTGAATATCTCTTCCCGCACTCTTTTTGTCAAAGAAAACGTATGTGTGTGTGTGTATGTGTATGTGTGTGAAGTTCAGTCACTCGAAAAACACATCCGGAGCTGGCTTTTCTTTGAGGAAAGAAGAATTAAGGGAAAACCCTCGCGCTATATAACATTTTCTAAACCTTTTGATCTTCCGGATTTCGAATAACGAACGCAATTATTACTGTGTCTTATGTTTCTTTGCAAGACTGAACAATCCTGTCACACAGTCTCTTCTCTCAAACGCGGTGTTCCACAATTTTTTCATCTTCGATCGCATAGGTATAAATATTTCACAGCGTCGAAATTCGAATTCAACAGGGTTTGGCTTTGAAAAAAGCAGTCTGTATATATTATATTCGCACCCTCTCGAGAGTCTTGACCATTCAGCCATATAATGGTGCAACAAGTTCTTTCATCAGACTCCTCCTCTTTCCCGCGAAAATCGAGCCAGGGCAATCGCAAGACTACCCTACGGCAGCTGCTTCCTCGCCTGAGGGTCCTTTTGTAATGGGAGAGAGAGAGATGTACTCTTGCCGGGATGGACGCTCGCAAATCATTCGATTTATATTCGATTCGCGAGATATTTGACGACTAAAGCGATGGTCTCTATGTATCATAAAATACATCTGTGATAGTTACCCGATAAACGCATAAAAGTCAAAAAATAAATTAGCGCATCAATCGCACGCTTGCAGGCAAATAACAATTCCAGCCAAAGTACAGCATCGCGCGAATACATCGAAACGTTCCAAATTAAAATTCCCGCTGCATTCCAGCTCCCCCAAGAAACTTCCGATGAAGCCTTTCCCGTTTTCCAATTTCGTCGAGGGCAAAGCGAGAGTTGTTGAGCGCGCCCACTTTGTGTGTACGTAAACCATCCCTGTAGAGCTACTGCTATACTTCTGCTTCATACATATACACACACTTACCAGCCACCTTTTAACCAATTGGGTTCTCCGACGCCGGACTACCGACATTCGTCATCCCGGTGTGCAGATATACGTCAGGCATTCTATGCTGCACATATACAGTCTCGAGATCACACGCGGAAGAAGAGGCGAAAATAGCACGGATGATATATTCACAGGGCGCGCGTGGAGGAGAGAGAGAATCTCGTGTCGTCCGGTCCGAGAGCATATAAACGTGCGGAGCTTGCGAGAGAAAGAGAGACAGATGTATATTCTTATATGGATTTTCCTTTGCTCCCGATTCTAAGCCGTTGTTCGCGGATATCTTTGCCTCTGACCGAGCAGATGTTCGGATTTTATGTATTCTTACGAAGACGTGTAGCTTTTTTTTTTTTGTTCAACCGAGGATTTTTCAGGAGGAATTGAATGTTTTAACAATGTATATCTGCTATACGGTTGTTGGTGTAACATTTTTTCATCGGTTTTGAACTTGCGAAAGAAGACTCTCGACTACAAACAAAATATATATACAGAAGAATCAAACGAAATATATAGCTTCGCAGAGCGACTCTCGCGATTCTCGAAAAATCCTATGTCGTATACGAAATGCCGGAATAAAACATCCCGAGACGCTCCTCCACAATACCTAAATACGATATTGAAATATTCTAGGAATAAAATAGGAACGTCGCTCGCTCGCTCGCGCGCGCCGTCAAAGGGATTATAGGAATTGAATTCCTCGAAAAGTATACATCTCGTACATAACGTAGCGAGAGCTGCAGTGATGTGTCGCGCAGCTATATATATGTGTGTGTGTGTGTGTGTGTGTGTGTGACGGGAGGAAGGAAGTAAATTCACGAGGCGATAGGGAAGGAGGGAGGGAAAAGCGGCTTACGCCAGTTTCCATAATAACGAACGCGACGACAATGATGAGAATAATTGACAATGGGTCTAAGGCCGCTTTGTCGGCGGCAGTCTGAAACTTCACTTTGTTTGCGCGTTATTGCCCCTCCATCAGCTGGATTTGCTTCTATACTGCAGAAGCAGCAGCGAAGCTTCTGTCTATCATCAGCTGCAGCGACAAGAAGCGTATAGAGACAACAGATTCGATCTCATTCTGATGGACTGGCTCTTTAATTTTCGGTTCGCCGATCGATCGTGGATTTTGCGTTGGATTTAATTGATGAGGTTTTGAGAGGAATAAGAATCTCATGTGACATAGGTATCGTCTGAGCATTTGCTATGAGATCAGGTATATTTCGGGAATAAAATGACTTATAATATGATATCGTACGAGAGAGAGAGAGCGCAATTATATACGATTATTCAGTTGGTCTCTCCATCTGAAGGTGTCTGTAAAATTGATAGCCGTTAGGCTTTATATTTAGCGCTAGACGCCTCCAAAATATGACTTCGCATTAGATGCACTAATTTAGATTTGGTTAACAGCCATGTAGCTGCTATAAGCTAGCTAGTCTTCTATAAATATATACACGCACTTGCCCTCGTACATACACTTCTGAACTTGTATAATATACTCGCGAGCGAGCTGGGATATGAAAAATATCACCATTATAATAGAGACATTTCAAAAAAAAAAAAAAATTAACGATCAGAACAATGTTATTCATGACTCGTTTTCTTATTCTCGTGTTTCAGGTGAGTCTGTTCGCAAATCTTCATAGCCCTTACAGACAAAGTATCATATTCTACATGGTAAGAAAAACTAAAGTATACATTTATTATTTATCTTGTGTGTCGTCTAGTTCAGTTTTTTATCGTGGTAGTTTATTGTAGTAGTCTCAAAATTATAAAATCGTCGTATACCTTATAACAACTAAGCCTCAGCTCTCGCATATCAGACAATACCAAACACCAGCTCAGCGAATTAAAAATATCTCCTTCTAAAAATCCGCGTGTGTTCGCACAGACGAGCGTGAAAACGAGTATACACGCTTCACGCACGCATGTGCATACCTCCGCGGTTGGGTTAAAAAAAGAAGTCTGTCGCGCGCACGACCACCAACCAGCGTATATATAAACGTACTCACAGCAGCAGCAGCAGCAGCAGTAGTGTGTGTCTATAAGGACGACTCGTGGAAGCGGGAGACGAGAGAGAAAACGAAAGGGAGAGAGAAAAAAAAGCTTGCAGTAGTGTGGGAGGAGGAGGAGGCTCACATAACTCGTTTGGGAAGGCCGGCTCTCTCCCTCCGCGCACTCGCAATGATTACGGAGTTCGCGGCATTGTGAGCGTCGCGACTGCAACGCTGCAGATACATATCAAACGAGAGAGTCGTGTGTGTGTGTGTGTGTGTGCAGCTGGTTCTTCTCTCGAGGCCGTCCGACGATCCCTTCTCTGTGCAGCAGAGCTTCTCTCGTGCTCGTCTGGCCCTAGAGACGACGGCACAGAAATAGCGCCGACGTAAATGTGAACTTGAGAGAGAGAGAGAGAAAGGGGAGTTCGGAAAAGACAGGCGAATGGAGTTTTATGGATAGTTTGGGATAATGGCAAAATGAAGTCTAATTTCCGCAATGCGTGGTAAATAATTATTATAATACAAAGCCCTTTTTGTATATTTGCATCTGTTGATTGTTTATTTACATAAATCATTCGGCGTGCTTTATAATGACGGAGATTATTGCGAGTATTATTGGAGAGCACAATTGTGTATATGTGCATGCTAATAACATAATTATCGATTATAATCGTGAGTAAGCTTCACCGTATCATCATTATCGCTATAAAAATACACTTTTTTTGTAATTTTGTGTTTAAAAAGGACAAATAAAACGCGTGCATATGTACACACACACACACTGCATTATACGAAACTCGAATAATGACCTGCTCTTCAAACGAACTCGTTCCGAGGCGAAAGACTTTCAATTTAAAACTCACGCGGAGTTTCTCATTAACGAGGCTAAATCAACTGCGAACTGTTTTGTCCGCAACAATAGTCATTTGTATTTATTCTCCAGTGTATTGCTTTTATTAAGTGTTTAACGATATAGTTTCCGCACACAGAAAGCCTTTCATTCAATTAAGGCGTCACGAACGAATAATCATCCGCTGATGCACACAAGGACGAGCAGAAAATAAAAAAAAAAAAAAAGAAAAGAAACTAATTTCGCCTGCTACACGAAATCCATCGTTTTTAACAGCCTCCGCCGCATTTCTCGTCGTAAATAATAATCAAGCCCTCGCGGTCGTAAAAACTCGGCTGAACGAAAGAAGAAGAAAAAGAAAAAACGGCTGAGTAGTATAGACCTCAAGATAAATAACAATTCGAACGAGAGAGAAGACGTCTTTTCCGCGCGATACCTTTTTGCGCGGGTGATTTCGCTTCCGGTGCAGCGGAACTCATACGTCGCGTATATACCTATATCCGTCTTAGCGGGCGGCGTAATAAAATAAACCGTAAATCGCGCATCGATCTCGTTGCCGACGACGCGAAAAAAAGCCGCTGTATGTGTGTGGAAGGGAAAAAAAACACGCAACTGCACTCTCTCGTCGATATTCGCGACGACGTCTTCGAGCCGTTGATCTTTGTCACGAGAGAAGGGTTACGACTCGTATTTTCCATAAATATCCGCGAGTATATATGGCAATAAAAAATCGGGGAAATCGTCGTGTATAACTGCCGGACGAACTATATATCTGCTTTCCTCCTCTGCCTCGCAGTAGTCCGCAGCCAGTCGAGCAAGTTTTTTTCATTAAATAGTGTATATAGGTAGTTGCGCGTGGCTCGAAGGAATTAATCGAGTTTCAGCGGATATTATTTTTCAATTCGCGTTTATTTCGTCTGGCGAGCTTTTAATGATTCTCTCATTGGCAAAACAAAATGAGCTTTTTTGCTTATGTAATAAAGTCTCTTTTGATAGAATCTTTTAATCATCAGCTACTCGAAACAGAAGCCCCCGATAACAGCGTCTGTCTAAAAAAATATCGCGAATATAGTATAATACCACCGCTTTGTCGCCAAAGCTCTCACGATAATTTTTACCGGGAAAGCTGCGCGTAAAAAGAGTCATTCTTTCTCAGCGGCGCGAGCGGGCGGGAGAGAGTATATAAAGTTTTCTCGGAGAGGTTAACGTCGCGTCGCGAGAGAGAGAGAGAGAGCGCGCGCCGGCGGATACTTAGGTGTGCCTTGACCTCAACCTTGGAGCCCGTGGAATGCATTCCTCGTCGCCGAGTTAGCGAACCTCCCATCCCTTCTCCTGCGGTACTGCTCCAGACACGCTCACTTTTCCGTCTGGTTACTCTCTCTCTCCCTCTTAATACACATGCCTTCGTTTAATTTATGCTCTCGATTAAAAAATTATTACAGTAGCTGACGATAGGATTAGCGCCTGAATATTCGCATTGAAAATTTTGAATTACACGAGCAAAAAAAAACTGCTGAGAGTACGTGATTATCAGGTATATACACGCACAACAAACCCGTTCGCAATTAACCGGCTCAAAGCTGCAACGACGTAATGAAACTATAGAAAACCAGAGCAATTCAAATTTCCCGGGGCGCATGATAAAACACTGTGTATATACCAGCGTGTAGTATAGTCGTTAAATAGAAGGGTTAGAAAAGTGCAGCAATTTAATATAGAAGAGAAAAAGCAGCAATGACGAGGGCCCGTTTTTTTAGCCATTGTTCATTGTATACGACAGCGATCCGCAAACACATGCACTGCTCGCTCGACGCCATATTGGCCTCGGCCTTATATATACCCCGACGCTGCAGTCGTTCCTCCCTTTTTTTTTATTTATTTCGTTGCCGAGTTACCAATCCGGTATGACCGCGTGACCCGTTTTGCCAGTCGACGTCGTCTCTCTCTCTTTCGCTCTTTCTCTCTCGCTATTGAAAGAGCGGCAACAGCTCGAGATTTAAGCTGAACAATGCGCGCCGTATAGGCACACGAGTTGTGTGTGTGTTCCTCTCTTGAGTCTTGCGCATCGCTGGTGCGATGCTCTCCTTTTTTTCAAATTATCTTCGCGCTTTTGTTCGCTTTTCGAAGCTCCATATTATACAGGTCGGATCGTTACGTAGTATTTTTCACTTGTGTGTATGTGTGCGTATATAAAGTGAAATTATAGAACGCTTATAATAATTTCAGAAAGTCGAGTAAATTATTAGATAATACACCACCTTTCATATCCTGATTCGCAGAAAAGATAATTATTATTCAAATGAAACTCTCGGCGACTAAATGAATTTCACTTTCACCGAAGGAAACTCGTTCACGCCGGGCGAGACTACATTTTTTTCTCCCGACACCATATAACCGCGTGCGATAAGCTACTGTATAGCCTTCGCGGGATTCCGGTCCAACTCCATTAAAGGATTCCACGCTGCAACGTATGTGTGTGTGGAGCCTTTGGTTGCAGGAATGCGTCGTCCTCGTCGAAGCAAAGAAGAAGAAGAAGAGGCGTAGACGCGAGAAGCAGAAGGCCACAAGAGAAAGGATTGCAGACGGGCTGTAGCAGCGTAAGAAAGCTGGTTCCGTTTTTTACTTTTTGTCCTTGGGAGAGAACTGCTTCGCTGATGCTGCTGCTGCTCTGTAGTTTCGCGATAAAATCTTTATACACGGCGCTCTCGAAAGCTACAGTTGCGTTTGCAGAATCGAAGTTTGCTGCGGTTGATTTAATCTCGATTTTTATTATTATTATTATTAATATTGACCGGTTTATGCGTCTTTTTAGTGTCGGCTTATCATCGCGTATGGCTTTTTCCTCGGAATGGAGAACGATGTATATGGAATAAAAAGAGGGTATATATAAATAAAAGTTTCATGGGCTATATCGAGATGGCCGTGTGTGTGCTGTATATTGATATATAACAATGAAGAAACAGTTTTTTCTTTTATGTATTCGTTATAAAATCATATCGCGAAATTCAACTTGATATCAATATAGAATCAGCGGAACAAAAACGTTCTTTGTTCGTCCGAGGAAAAATCGCAGAGAAAGAGCTCTCCCCTAATACAACGACGACGAATCTCAGCGGCGGATTCAACAGGTTGCCGCGGCAGCGCGCGCTATACTCTTTCTTCTACTCCGCTTCCTTCCCCCATATCTCGTGTTCCAATTAGCGCTCGGCCGTCTTCTCCGACTCATCATTTTTCCCTTCCTTCCTCGACACGCTCCGATCGCGGCGCTTCTCACCGCGACAGATCTTTAATTAGACCTGGTCGCGCTTTGCCGACTATAACGTACTTGTGTATAATGTGAATATTTATATGTGCAAAAAAGCTAATTGTCTCGCTTGTGAAATTCATCGAGTTTGAGTATACATAATTATATACTTGCAAGTCTCTTCTTCAATTTTCATTTCAAGCCGCCGCCACGCGTTAATTGGATATACATATAATTAATTTGCTAATTAATTTTTGCTCTAACTACCTTCCTAAAAAGAAAATATACACACTCGGGGCTAAAATAAATCCCGCAGAACCAAACTATATATCGATCCCCCGGGGTTACATAACACAGCCCTTTCCGAAAAAAAAAATCCGAATCTCACCCAACAGCAGCAAATTCAGCTGGCCTGCCTCATTCCTCTCGTCAATTATTCATCGAGCTTAACTCCGAGCGTATATCGAGCCGCTCCACCTTCCAAATCCCTCTCTCTCTCTCTCTCTGGGACTAAATATGCAGCGGCGGTGAACGACGGCGTAAATCGCGGAGGCGGCCATCGGTGGTTGACGTTGATGTTGACACGGTGTCGCGGTAACGAGTTTACGGCGCGGCCCGAGAATCCAACCCCGAGAGAAAGGGGCTGAAGATATGGCATTGCACGCAGTGGTCGTTTCGCTGAAAGCTCGACTGTGTCGTGTGTGTGTGTGTCGCTATACTGGAATTCGCTTCAAATGCGCGTCCTTTGTACTGGACATTTTTGGCGGGCTTCGAGCTTTTGTTCTGGCTCTCGTGTGGGATATTTCAGAGTGAATTTTTGGCGATACCTTAGGGTTATAGTATGGTTTATTGAATACATGTTTTATATATTAAGGTAGTACAGCGTTAAAAGCTGTTTTTATAAAGAATCCCAATAAGCAACGCTGATAATCAACCGTTAAGCAGCATGTAAAAATACACATTCCAAGCTCGCATCCAGACAGTCCAATTAGCAGCGGTATATTATATACACCCCGGCGAGTTATTCGACGGGTCATTGCGCGTATGGAATTTTCCATAAACGCGGGGTAATCTTCGTGCGCGCGGTATGAGGAGTCATTTTTTGCACTTGGCGCGCGGTACTCTCGTCTGTAATTTAGCTGCGGCGGTGACCATCAAGGCTTGATGGAAATCGCGTGGCGTGTCCGCGGCGCCTTTAATGATTGACTCCCGCGCGCGGGAATCATTATCGGCCTCTGGCTCTGCTGTATATAAAGCTTTAGCGCCGTTCATTATTTTTTCGTTCGCGCTAAGCAGCTAAACTTCCGTGACTCTTATAATTCGCCTGCGTGTTTAGCTTTGAATTTATATAATATAGTAATTTTTCTTCAAATAGTGGTATGTAACGCTCTGTATACAATATCGGTAACAGGTGCTTTTAGTTTACACACACTTTACGATGAAACACCGTATATATTATATACACACGTGTCTTGAATTTATATGGTCAAGATAAATAGCACGAATTAATATTTATTCCTTATCACTATAACAATTTCACTTTTACGGCGAGATAAATAAATGCGATATCAATAAAACATTTCGCAACGATCACCGTTATATTTTTTATCACTAACCGGCCAGCTGCACGCGTACATTGTGCAATAACAAACTTTTTATTATGGCAATAGTTTTTACAGTACACACTCCGTTGTAAAAAGCGTCCATACCCACAACGAAATCACCTCGGAGTATAATAAATCCTCGAATTCGTATATTGAGTGAAAAATAAATTTTTCACATCTGCAGCCTGAATAATTGACGTCGAAATTTGGATTTTCTATTTCCGACGTAGCTTCGAAAAACGGGGCCAGCGATAGAAAGCGAAGGATAATTGCCGACGACGAGAGCTCAAGATCACGTTGCGAATCGAAGGTCGCTCGTGCAATTTAACGGGATTTATCGGACTCCCGGTACTCTTAACTCTCTCAGGCCGAGATTCCCCGGAGGCACGAATTTTCCAAACTTCTGACTTCTCTCCCGGTATAATTCTCGCTTTCTCTCGCAAGTGTATATTCAAATTCCCACACGGCACGGATATATTCCTCTTCTTTTTCGGACGGTGTCTCACGCTCGATCGCTAGTTCACGCCTGGCCGGACAGTTTCATCTGCTGCGCAGCCGAAAAGAAAAGAGTCGGGAATTGAAGATGAGAAGAAGTCAGCCGAAGGAAGTTGAAATTTAGAAAGATTGTGATAGTTGGTGCTGGGGTATATAATACGCCGATGGGGTATTATTATTCGTTTTGGGAGCGGGAATTATTGTTATCCGCTTTTCTCATTACTCGCCACGATGGATATCGTTTGCTACGATAATAACCGGTGTAATTGAGTTTATGGCTATGACGATCATGAATTAGCAATTATGGAGATTCGAGTGTAGCTGATTCTATAATTTGGATTAATTATTAGAGTTACACGAATCAACTCCGTGAGTCTCTAGACTGTTTCATACAATAAATAAAGCATTAACAATATATATTCTAAAATTATAACACGCCGACCTCCTTAACCCAGAAATGCCATCCAGATCTCGGAAGGGGAGAGAAATAAGCGCTTTAGTACGCGTCTCACGAGTCGAAGCTCAGGCAGGCATGTCGAGATTTAAGGGTCGTGTGCGATATTCGGCTCTGCTCAGACGGAAAGGCGCGAACGCCAGCAGTTGCCGCCGTGGCGCGAGCTTTCTCTCACTCCGGCTGACCCTATCTCGACTCCCTCTACTTGTGCCGTTGGCTGTCTATACTGATTCTTGCTGGCTTGATTCACAATGCTTTACTCTCTCGTTGTATATATTATCGAAGAATATAGAACGATTTTTGTCGCTTCGCGAAGAAAAAATATTCGTCAAGTTATTGCTGTGTGTGAACATGTGGAATCAATCGTAATAGCGTCAAGCTTAAGCAGCCGTAAAATAAAACAGTTTTGGACTGATGTTTTTCCCATCGCTTGAACTTTCCGGCTCTGTAATGTTTTTCCATTTCTCTTATCAAAATTTGCCTAAACTGCCTTGTTGGGCCTACTACTGTTTGAGCCGCTCATGCAATAATAAATATATGTTGCTTTTCTCTCCGCATGAAAAATATAAATAATAATACACAAATTACTAGTCATGAATAAGATAATGATTACTGCCATTACCAAAGATTCTTTGAGGTATTAAATAAATTATTACACAAAAAGTTCCGCTTATATTCCACAATCCATCAAGCCGTTTGATTCAATGCCATAAATAAACTTCATTGAAATTTCAGAGCAATCGCCATATAACCCGTTTTATCCTCGAACTTTAGCCCCAAAGCTCGCGCTAGTAGCATCCATCCCCTATCTTGATCTTCCGTCAATATACGAGAGCTGCTGCACAGTAAACAACGAATCGAAATAAACCGAGAGAAAGAGGGGGGAGGGAGAGAGTAGCTGCGGCACAAAGCGTATACGAACGAATAACGGCAAACAAGAAAACTAAGCCGGACTATCATTCCTCGTGAAAGCACGGCAAATCGAAATCTGTGTTTTAAGCGTAAACTAAATTGAATCGCGCAACTTGCCAGCAGCGCGCGGAATTCGAAAGTCGCTGTGTTATAAAAGTTCGTTAAAGAGTCGGTAATCCGCGCGGCGATAAGAAAACTTTTCGCGGCTGCTGCTGCTGCTATGCTTAGAGACTTGCTATACTGTTTCAGATGACGATTTAGCTCGTTTCGGATGACTGTAGGCCGAGCTTTTCGCTTATCCATATTTTAAACTGAGATTTATGTGACCGGCAACTCTTATTATGACGAATGAAATGGTCTTTATAGAAGCTCTACTACACTTTGTATTGATAAATGTCAATGTTTCAAGTTTTTTCCTTGCAATGTATGATAGACAATACACTGCGCGAGTATCGATTTTGAGCATTAAGCATTCACAGCCGCGTACTTTTCATTCTCCTATGCATTTATTGATTATCGCTTGAATATTATTGTACACTGAAAAGTGTATTACTCTCACCATATTCACATAATTACATTCTCAACCAGAAAAGCTTAAACATGCACATCTTCAATTTTATCATCCTCATTCCCGATGCTGGAAATCGCAGAATCCTAAAGAGAAATAAATCGCTTCGTTCCCCGCATTCACACGCAGTTGCCAAAAAGTTCGCGACGACGAGAGAAGAAAGAACCCGTCCCGTCACTTTTGTGAACAGCAAACAATTCCCATACTCCGCACTGGATTCCCTCGCATTATCATGAGCAAATTTGACTTTCGCTCCCCAAGCCATTCTTCTCTTACTTCTTACTCTTCTTCCTCTCGTGCGACGACCTCGAAACTTGCGACGTTTCTTCTTCTTCCTTCGCTCCAACGACGACGACTGCTACAGTCGCCTGGAAAATCACCGTTATTATCAGCTCTCGCTTATTTTCTCGCGAAGCTTCTTAATCGCGATGGCAAACATTTTTCTTTCGTAGAGGATCGCCCTGTTTGCGTATATTCATTGCTGCATCGCGCGAACCTTTTTGCGAGAAGTTTGTTTGCGGTGAAATATTGCGATCTCTCGAACGATGAGAATTTATTCGTGAATGATGTGTATTGTGAATTTTTTAAGATGTAAACTGTACACTGTTATTAGTATTAATGCAAAAAATGAAACGATCGTTACTCATTTATTCATGTAAATTTTTTCTTGTGTGTTTCAGGTAAGCCAAATATACAGTAGTAGACAGTCTATTGCCCGCTCGCATTATATAGTTGTGAGTATTATACGAAAACTTAAACTTCATTCCGAAAGGACTGTATATTCTTTGGCGAGCTCGAAGAAAAGAGTGCGAAGTAAACATAATGAATAATTCCGAGAGAACGACAAGTTTATCGCGGCTCTCGATGCATTTCAAGCTGCATTATTTTATTCCAAGTGGAAAGAAAGGTTAGAGCGGAGAACGTTATTTCGAGAAGGGGATATAAAACGAAATTTAGGCGTAGAAAAGGCATAGCAGGGCATAAAGTGGAAAATCCGAGAAACTCAAAAGAACGAGGTTCGCTGCTTTCTAGTAAAAAGTTGAAAAGGGTACACTACTACTGAAACGATGCCTTGTTATTTCGCTCCACTGAAACTCTATACATATTTTATTTCGCCAAACTTTGCTTTCCCCGGAATTTTTCGCTTTCAGTCGGCGAAAATTTCGATGCGCTGTTTGTTTTATTCCTGGTTCATGGAAAAAAAGCAATCAATTTGAACGATCTCCCTCGATAGCAACTAGTGCCTATATAAACGATGGAAATCGTGATCGATCATTCAAATTTTAGTTTTCGTTCATTCAGAAAATAAAAGTAACTTTGGCGAGGTGTATATTGACAAGAGTCCTATTATGTACTGATGTGAATACTTAATGACAGCTAATCTATCGTTTTATCGATGAACATGTTCACCAAAGCTTTTCCTATAGTCTCAACAGCTATAAATGAAACATATAGATTGCATTATTCGTTTTCATTTTCACAAACTTGAATGACTAAGGTCGCTTGTTGAATGTACCTCCAAGTCTCTAAATACAGCCAATCGTAATTCAATCGATCACAAAATTTCATCAAAAAAGCTTGAAATCCTACCCCATAACACATCGTTATCAATTCGCCTTAATTGCTACTGAAATATACAGCGAGCGAATTTCCGATTACTCGCAATTGTGGCTCATCATAAATACTCAATTTTCCGAAACGACTCAATTTCCAGAGGCCACACCTACGCGACTAACCTCAAGAAAACGCGAGCCAGTATAGCCGAGAGATAATGAATCCTACTATACCAAACGTAATTTCGGACGCACGAATTCGTTAATCCACTCGCGAACAGACGACCCTCCTCGTCTGTTAGCCCCAGGAACAATTTCGTCGAATGGAATGCCGAAGTAGCAACGCTCGTAAAAAATTAACGGACCGCCAGATTGGTATACCGCCTGAGCGAACGCATGAAAAAAAGAACAGTCGACGCGGAAAATTCCGAGACCGCCTCGGGCTGTATAATCGTGTATATTTGTATACATATACACGTGCTTATACAACACAGCTTATATTCTGGAAAATGAAAATAGGGAAGGGTTGACTCTTTGAGATATCGTGGACGTATTTTTTTTTTGTGAAGGCGATATAAAAGAAAACACAAAATTAAAATATTCTTGCAGAGGCTCGACTTTAAAACAAGCGACTGCTGCACAATAAATACATCCAGGAATTTCCGACACCCAGAATATACACGAGCAATTAACTCCGGCTAATCTAACGTCACGACATTTACCGCATGACTCAGGCAAAGTTCAGCCCGGGAAAATCGATGCGCGCCAACTCGAATGTGCGCGTGGTTTACAGTGTGTGTATGTAGCCACCCCCGCGATTTACTTTTACACTAGCTTGATTTTGTGTTTTACGAGTGCGTGTGATATTCGGAAGTTCAAATTAATGCACGTGACAATTAACGAACGTATGTGTATTAGGCATTGAAATTTACAGGTTTTACGCGGATCAGTTGTACTGGCGGATGTAGAGCTGAGTTCTGCGAAGAGATAAGATCGTATTAGAGTCTTTTCTAGGAATAGATAATAATATAAGTTACTTCCATGGATTTTTATCATTCGGAAATAGAGAGTACTCGGAATAGTCAAACACGCGAGAAATTGAAAAATTCGGCGTTAAAAATTCGTATCTGATGAAGATTACAAATTTTTGAATGATGAGCGTATACTGAAATCCAACCAGAAATTGCGAATTTCCCAAAATTATTCCATGTATATAATTTTTGAATTGGCGAGAATGAGATTTTTAATTAAATTCCTGACCGGTAAATCGAGCCGATGCATGTTACTATACCTTTTAAATATTGACCCGCACGGAGTAGTCATATTATATAATATCGAAATTTCCCGGGTTCTCGCAATTATTCAGGGAAACTCGTCAAATTACACGGCGATACGTGTATACGCCTGCGCAATTACGTTAATGGTCTCGCGGACGTGGTGTTTGTTTATTATTAAAATTAATACTGGACGTGAAATAATTGCTCGGAGCAGTATAAATTTTTATCCAGACAGCTTCGCGTAGTCTTCCACTCGAATAACGTGTAATGCACTTCCGGGAGGTGAGCTCATATTTCAAGGGGATGTCCGAGATTAATAACTCGAAGGGAGATTTTTCGCGCGAGCCCCTTGGGAGCCAAGTGAATTTACAAAACAAAACAAAAAATGAATGTACGTACGGGGGACAATATACTCTGCGTGGAATATACGCTCGGCTTTTAAGAATTTAACGAGCATGGACGCGCCGCAATTGTTGCGTAAATATAAATGACGTATGGGTGATAATATTTATTGTGATCGTTGGACTTAGCTAAAAGCTATTTTGTGTTATAGTGAACCGAGTGCGTATCGTGGCTCCTAACTAAAACTAATACATTTGAAACATAGCCTTTTTAAAATCTACATTTTCAGTGCTCTTAAATAATATAAATTTATCTAGGGCCTTATGAACTCGTTGTATCATCCGCATGATACCTCGAGTTTATTCGGACCTCAATGAGTTTTTGTTAGTGTGGCGCCAATGTAAAATGCCAATTTAAAATAGGTCTTTTCTGAAATGTACTAGTTTTCGTTAGGAACGACGGTACGTGGTCTGAGTAGGTATGTAGGATAAAGGCTTTCTTGGAAGCTGTAAAATTATTTCAAAATAAATATCGATTCCGGCGTAATAAAAGCTCAGAATATATAAATCAAAAAGTATCCGAGGGTTTGCGAAATTAACATTTTCCAGCGTACCGAGAGAGCGAGAGATACGAAATTCCGAATATGTCAGCAGTCGGCCAATTAAAAAGTATCGGAAAATTTGAGCTTTATTGGCTATTCAGACAGAGGGAAGCTTGAAAATTTTGAAAATCGTGAATATCGATTTCACGTCACACAGAGAGTATAAGAAATTCTACGGAAGCTATAATTTAATTTCGAATAATATTCTACTCTCCAAACTCTCCTCCCCGAACCTCGTCGAGTCTAAACAATCGCAAGCTCAAAGCATCAGGAGCAAAGCAAAGCTCACTTTGAGACAAGTATACAGCTTTTTAGCAACAATTTTCCAATCTCAGCCTCTCGCATATACACACTATCTCTCACACGTTCACAGGAGCTCTATATATCTCTGAGCAGTCCACATTTTCGGCATAGCATCGCGCGAAGATCCCTCGGGGAAATACCAGTAGCTTACGCTCGCGCATTGTTCGGCCGCGCGCAGCAACTCCTTGGTCAATATAATTGCTGCCAGAGAGTAGAGGAATCCCCGCTGCTTTCCTCTCTCGAACTGCCTCTTCGCGAGTGAATGAGAATGCAGAGACTCGCTCGCTGATTGATTGATGCAGCATCAGAGCCGTGTTTGTGCGCGTTATATTATCATCTTGCTTCGAGTGACCTGATTGCGATCGTTATATACCTATGTTGCATTTGTGGCGGTTCTCGTTGAGGAATGATTTTTTTCTTTCGATATAACAGAGAGAATATCTTGAGAACGACGTCGTATCTACACGACATCGTTACACGCAACATCTCTTATCTGCACTCGAAGTTATACCGTAACACTGAGAACTAGAGAACATGGGCTGAAGTATAACGTAGCCGAGTAGAGCTTGGCTTGGCGCACTTCATTCCCTCAAGGGTATGCATCACGCAATACACACAGGCTAGTATAGAGGAGAATCTCGTTCGGAGCGTATAATAACCCTACAGCCACTGCGTTATACAGCGCGACAGAGTCGTAGGCTCGTCCGCACACCTGCAGCACCACTCTAGTCTCTGTTGTTTCTCCTTCGCTCGTATCTTCATCTACTCTCGGCTTTTGGGCAATAAAGCGGCCTATGGCTTTAGTGACATGTATCGCTGTCCTTTTGCAGTCTTCCTCGTGTCTGAGGAGTTTGCGTATACGCGTTGAATAGCACATGCATTGGTACAGCTAATTTTCCGCAATTTCTCGTTATCAATCAATCTCATCAGAGTTTGAAAATTACTTCTATATAGAAAATTGTAATGTTCGTATGTACGTCAATATTTGCAGTATAATAATCTCACTATACATAACAACCACCTTATATATACACCCAGCACACTATTTACTCTCCAATATACACATACAACCTTTACAGTTTCACGCTAAAGTTACAAAGATATTCTTTGCGAAGAGTCGTGGGCGTGTGCACAGCGGAGAAATAATGCCCCATAAGCGGATACCACTATATATATACCTGCCCCCACCGCATCCGCACGTGTCTTCGGTCGTAAATCGCGCCCTCGTGTGATGTGGTATTTCCGCGCGCTCGCGCGAGCGTTAATTAATAATTTAATCGAAGAAGCCCACGTGTATGTGTGTGCACTACTGCAGCGACATCAGCAGCAGCAACGCGCTAATTAAAATCGAGCTAGAGCTCCCGTCGTCTTCGAAAAGGCTAGCTCACCTGCGTCCTTTTGACAAAGCGCGCGCGAGGAATTTTCAGCGGGAAAAAGGGCGCCGCACAGCAGCAGGTATCGAGTTTGTCGTCGCGCGCGATAATTGGTTTTTACACCTTTTATCGACGCCGGGGACAAAGTAATTTTTTTTAGTTGCCACTCTGCGCTTGACGCGTGCGGGATGAGTTGTGTGCGGTAAAAGCGGAAAAATATATAGACTTTCTTGTAGCCGGATATGATTCAATTTTCTTTCGATCAATCGAGTCTGTATAACTGCGTGGATGTACGCCGAGGTTAATTAACGGTGACACACTGGTTTTGACGAATTCGTGTTTTGTGAAGGCTTCCATAATAATTTTTTTCTTTTAGTATATTTCCTATAAATTGTAAATTTCTGTGTATGATCATTATTCATGCAAGTAACAAAGAAAAATACGTTAAAAATGAAGATACACCTGTTGAAACTGATATTGCTTATAATAGGCCCTTTTTGATGCATCTAAAAGTGCATCGTAAGTAAGTTCCAAACCCAAAAGTAGCCGCAAAACAAATCATTTATGGACTGGCCCTTCTCCTGCTGCTGAAACTCTTCGTATTTCTGATCAGTGAAGATAGATGGCGCATAGTAACTTTCCCATTTCCCTCATCACAATTATGTACATGAATCTATATATAGTGGTGTGCCAGGTCTGCTGATTGGGCCGCCCATGCTATAACTGCCTGAGTCTACAGCTATTATTGCCATTTAGTATTATTTAGAATTTATTATTTTGTTTGATCTAATATAACTTTTCAAGATCTTGGTTTCTCTTATTGACAGATCTACGCTACGGTAGTGCGCAGTGCCTACTGAATGCGCCATTTGTGATACTGCGTTTTTACAGAGTGCAAAACACTCGAGCAGTAGTCGCTATTATTTATGTTTAATTAACTTAGTCTCGACCGTGAGACTCTCCCGGTCTTCAGGGGGCAAAAGGTGTATGAGTAAGAACACAATTATTTATGCTGCTGAAATTCAAGTAAATATATATTCTTCAACCGCCCGTCAGTCAATTAGTATTGCTGACTACAACAATTTTCGCCAAGTTAGATACTTTCACGTTGGAGCACTGTTTGACTAATTAATGACGATAAAACGGTTCACTAATCTCAATTTACTCAAACATCAATTGGCAAAAATAGTAGGCGCGATCGTCTTTTCACGAACACTATTTATTCGCGAGGTGTTATGCAAAACACACAAAACTAAACGCGAACAAAGTGCTCTTTAATATTTTGATGGCGTCGGCGTCCTTCTCACTGACGCGCTCGCTTGTAATAAGCGTTGGTATGAAAGACCAGACTCTCTAATAGCAAAATTTCAACAATAAAGGGCTGAGAAAGCCGAGCATATTCTTTATATATTGCGTCAATTCTTCTTTCTTGCTCTCTTCGCATTCACATTAGTAACAGTGTCCGTATAACAAATAGAAAAATGTGTTCTGTCATCGCCGACTCCTTCATTTTTCTCACTTACACGCACAAAGCAGTAATATCCGTAGACCTTGAAAGTCGTTGGCGCAAAGATGATGATGATGAAAGTCGAGAGAGTAATCGCGCCAAGTGAAGAAAGTCTCGCTAATTGACGAACAGGCTCGTATAGACTTGACGGGGAGAAAAAGGAGCGAAAGGGGGTGAGGGACAAAGGCAAGTTTTAGAGGGTTGATCCCTCGGCAAGGCCAAAGCTCCGCGTAATCCGCCGCCTTTTCGCCGGCAAAGCCAAGCCTTTCACTCGCGTTCGCTTGTTATACCTCAGCAACACCTTCCGAACTTTACTTTGGCAGCGGCGGCTGTTTCGGATTATCGTTAAAAATGCACTCGCTGGTCTTGAGCAAGCTTTTTTTTATTTTACGTATATAGAGCTAGCGAAAGCACGAGCGTGTCCTGTTTTGCATCTTTATGACTGTTACTTTGTCGGTAAAGGAGTTGTTTTTCGCTTTATATACGCATGCAGCTCGGTTTAAGCATTGATTATAGTGTATCAGTACGATGGAAAATTCAGATTTTTTTAGTTTTAAAATACAACAATCGATATAATTACTTACTCGCACATGAACGGAATTTTTTTTTCACTTGGCCGCGCACGAAAAGCGCAATAAATCGAGGGAAACGAGAGATAGAGTGAAAAGCGCAAAAGTATCGGAAGATTTTTCATATATAACGCGCGTCATTTGAATACTTAATTTTTCCCGCATCTATTCAATTAATTTGCACTGGTCATTGCCCCGGGGCGAAGATCCGCGAACGGTCGAACGATCCATTATGAATAATGAATAATAATTTAAATGGAAGTTCCGTCGCGACTGGAGCTTTTACTATATCTCGCGGAAAATCTCGATGGCAATCAAATTATGGCCGGAATTTTTGTTAAAATATTCGCTAGAACGACGAGAGAAGCGCAATTTCAACTGCTGCTCATGCTTATATTATATTGCATTGCAAAAAGAAGTATCATTTACCGCTATCATCAACTGTTTGATAAGTGATAATTTTTTACGATTATTTCCCCGATCCATTTCTATTATTTCCCACGTAACACACCGTATACCGCATTCATTCCACTCAACTTTTATTATCCGTTAGACGCGTCGTTAAAATAAAAAAAAAAGATACGACACAGTATAGTCGTCACAAATCTTCTTCGCGCGCGAACAAACAAACGCGGAAAAAATGGAAAGGCTGCGCTCGCGCGCACAAATCTTTCTCTCCTTACGCGAATGAAACAAGCGCGCTGAAATTGATTCCTCCGGACACAAAGAAAAACAATAAGAGAAAACGAAGCGCATATCCGTCCACGCCAGCCATTCACCTTTTTATTAGCCCTTTAAAATATTATCCGTTCCATTGTCCCGTCTCGTTTACTGCGTTGAAGAAGAAAAAAAATATAGACGGCTACTTCGACAAAGTACTATTATTGCCTCCATATCACGCAGTGGATCTTTTTATCTCGTGTGTATAGTCGTTGGAAAAATTCGTTTATCGATCGGTTGTAACGTGCGTGGCTGAAAAAGTGAATCGAGTGGAGAATCGATGCGTAGTGTTTAGATGGTTGTTTTATCGTAATTATATACATTGGGAAAATTGAAGTTAAAAGTTTCATTTCTTAAATTTTATTTCGTTCAAATTATATATAATTAATAATGCATGTATAATAAGACTACCGCTAATTTAAGTAAAATTTTTGCCACAAAATGTTTCTATTTTACATAATTAATTCTTCATAAATAAAATTGCAAAATACTGAATAAATTAATATAAAATGCATTCCGTATCTCCTAATTAATTCATCACAGAATCATAGGTCTACTAAACGCAGCCAACAATGCCGGCTCACTCAAGAAAACGCGAGTCTCTCTCGCTTACCTCTTAACCCTCCTCTCATCTTGGTTATAACTTGCCCATATTCCCAGGCAGCAGTATACAGGCACACCATCTCCTTGGCGTTTTCCGTCTCTTCAGCTCCTCTATACGGTTGTGGCTTCACCCGCACATATCGCGCGCACAGCCACATATCCTCGCTCTCGCGCTGCAGCTAAGTAATCTCGGTGTAAATGTGCGGGCTCTTCGCGCGCGAACTATATACTATATCGGCTTTGCCAGTTTCGCGCGTTTACTTGCGAGGATTCGAGCCGAGCTCCTCTCTCGTCGTATAATCTTGACTGTTACGCGGCGGTAGAGCTTTACACTGATGCGCTGCTTAATTTAAAATGAATTATATTTTGAAAATGAATATTATTTTACATATAATTTTTATTGTTCCGAATGAAACAAATGCGCATCAGGTATATAGAAGAAAAGAAGATCCAAGACCGCGCGAATCCCGAAAAATAGAGAACGCGCATCAAACATCGGCTCAAAGCCCGCGCTGCAAATTCATCAAAGCTCGCGTTCGCCGGGGCAAACAAAAATTTAATCATCCGCCAGCATTAAAAGCCCTCGGCGACGCATCATACTATATCACACAGAGAGAGAGAGAGAGAGTAGCAGCAGCCGTCGGTCACACACAAAGCAGCCAAGACTTTTCCCGAATGAAAATCCCTCTGTGCTTGCAGCGTCCGGTTTATAGTTTCCAGCCTTTTCCATCCTAGCATCGGCGTATATAATACTACATATATATCTGCGCGTATGTATGTGTGCGTCGGTAGGGGGGGGGGGAAAGCCCGAGTTGTCAGCTCCGCAGTACTGCAAGTGCCCCGCGGGTACTTCGACGAACCAATTAAGCTCGTTGGATTGTAAAGGCTGCTTTTAGGGCGCGCACGAGTGCGTTACGAGCGGTTCTCTGCGCACTGCAGCTACATATATATAGAAGCGAGTGTGAGAGTGTGCGTAGCACAGCGTAATGGGTCAGTTTTATGACGGGCTCGCGCGCACGGACGCGCCACGACGTATAAGCTCTCGCGAGTTGGTTTGTTTCCGTGCGGAGGAAGGGGGATGTTTCGCGTGTGTGTACGTATACAGACGCGGAATGACACAGCTGGGAGGTATTATGTTATACTGGTATGTGGAATGGCTGAAGATTTCGATGATTCCGCTGGTTTCTTTCATATTTCTAGGGATTTTTTTAAGCTGTTGGGCTGAGCGGGTGTGTATGTTGAAACGTATAGATTGTATTTTGAGGAAGGTGCAGCTTTCGTTTATTGTTGGTATAATAATATATATGCGTACATATATAATATTTGATATAATGTACAAATATAATATTTGATACTAAAAAGAGATTCTGCAACACCGATTACAATTGTCACATCAAATTACTTTTACACTAAAAGTGATGTTTGAAAAATTGCTTTTCGCTGCTAAGCTCTGTGCGACGTTAAGTATCCACCGTGCAGACAGTACAGACACATATACCTGCGCGCGAAAAGGAAATCCGGAAGTGAGCGCGTGAACGGCCAAAACTTTGCCGCTTGATTAGACACTTATGACGTGGATCGCAAGCTGCTATACCCGGGCGTTATAATTCCTCGGCGTTGTTATTATTTAGCGCGAACTGCTCTTCGCAGACTTGCTGATCCAGCTGCTCTGATGGCTGCGATGCTAATGAATTATCACGGCAGCCGAGTTGTTGAAATATTTTTACTATTATTTTCAAAAAAAGTCATTTCTGTGAAAAGCTCTTTGAAAAACATTAGATTCAACAAACAAAAGTTGTAATTGAAAAAAAAAACGCTTTTGCAATACTCGTATAAAACGAAAAGAAAAACATTCGATTCCGAAAATCCAAAAGTCCATACAGTACACACATCCCTCGGAAAAACAATCATCCGGCCGAGGATATCCAGTGTAATATTTTTCGTCGTTCTACCGCGGATAATTTGATTTTCGAACATGTCCCTGGCAACGCACGAGGGTTCCCGGCGCAATTTCCTTTGTTCGCGCTTGCAATCTTCGGCTTTGCCCCCGCAAATCCCCCAATCGCCGACGACGCATCCCTTCGACGTTCTCTCTCCGTATATATAGCTACTTTGCTCGCCGCCTTGACATCAAAATCCCATGTTTGTTTTTGGTTATTGGCTGTTTCAGCGCGAAAACGTACGCGCTCGCGCGCGCGCGTCAATTCCCGGATGAGTGGTGAAAAATTCTTTCCGTGTTTACTTGTGTCTGTATTGCTACGTCGACGATTTGCTGACAGGGTCGGCGTCTGTATTTGTCTTGTGTTTTCTCTGTAGGCTGAGAGCTTTTTTTTATATGATAAGGCATTATCTTGATTAAAACAGGGATTTGTACTAGGTACTGTCTGTCTGAGGTTTATTTATATTATTCTCGTGATTTTTTAACAGTAGCTGGTGAATTTGAATTAATGCATCGTGTTATATACTCGACCTAAGATAGTTATAGTTATAAAGTTTAAATATTCTCTTACTATATAGCCATTATAATAATTACAATTTATTTATGTACAATAAATTACCCACACATAATATATTTATAAATGTGATTTTTTTTCTGTTGCAGGTAAGTTTGCATTAAAAGCCTGCGCAGTTTCGTTGTATAACGAGTAAGTACGAGAGCTACTTTTAAAATATAAGGGGGTATCAAATTCTACAAGCTCAACTCGCCTATAAAGATCCGCTAAAAGGCGCATAATGTCTGTAATGAATCACAAAAAAAAATATAACCTCGCGCATCTCTACACTCTGACCTACATATATTATATAATTTAATCCGCGGTGTATTTTCATAAGCCGTTAAAAAACTTATCTTCCTCAGCATTTTTAAAGGAAAAACTATTGAATAAACTCGCTCGTTTTATGAAACGCATTCCACACCACTGTATATCGAATTCCTTTCGGCGTATAACAATCGACCTTTTAGAATGCCTGACGGAAATTACTGGACGTGTAGCAATTTAATTAAAATTCTATTTTATTGTTAAAAAAAACTGAAATATTTACTTGTAATGAGCACAGGCCAATAAGTAGTGAGGAATGTGATGTAAATATATTAAGCAAGTGAATATATGTACAGCAATGTATCGAGAATTCTCATTATTTAATTATACATTATTTTACCGTGTAATAGCGGTTTAAATAAATAAATAATTTAGAATTTCAATACGCAGCAGCCACGTCATTCCATTATTTCCCAACACGGCTCAGCTATTACATTTCACTATTTTTCCACTTACAATGACTGCCAGAGAAGACAGCGCAGTTAGCACTGGTTCTTTGTGCTTTTTATCGGCGAACTCTTGAGTCACCCGTGGGAGATACCCCCTGGGCATCGGCCATGAAACCGCGAGGTAAAAGGTCTTTCTATTATTTTTCAATTGTCTGCCTCATCAGACAAAAGTGTAACGAATTTCTCTCGTGTAATTGAATTTTTTTTGCTTCTTCTTTAAAAATTAATTAAAAACTACCCGGAGCTACTGGATATAACTTTTTCGGCTGGTTATATTATTCTTTATATACATTTCCCTTTAAACATATACGCTTATATTAGGAGTGCGGCGTTTTCGTGCTTGATTAAATTTTCTTTCTTTCTGCTTCAATCACGAAAAGTAAACAATAGTCAGAACTTTCTTATTGAAACATTCCGTGTTATATAAAGGCTCATACGATCGGAAGACTATCTCGCGTTGCGCATTAATTTACGGACTAGACGCGGATAATTAAATTCAACGGTCAAAAGAAGAAAAAAGGATTTTATCCGAACAATAAATTGGACTTTTTCATATACGCATCCGTACTGCTAATTCAGAGGCCACCGCGCGCCTAGTATTGTGTCCGTCGCGCATATATAGCTATCGGGGGCTAATCCAATCGACGTCAAATATAAAACGAAATTAAAAAAGGAAAGAAAGGAATCGATGAGCGGCGCACGAACAACTTATTTGGCTGTGCGGCAGGAAAAACCTGCTGTACACAGAGACACCGCGCTGCGGACACATCACTTCGGGATGTCTGCTCGTCCATTCTAATAAGTTCATTGTCAATGCGTGACTGACAGCCGTTTCAGTCGGCGCCGGTACTTTTTCGTTCCTCGAACTGTCGTGCGGCGCTGTATGTATGTGCGTGTGCTGCTGGTGGAAAAGCGACGATATTTTTTTCGGAATTTACAACAAGGCTCTTGATTCGAGCTTTCGGACGTCAAAAGCACGAGCTTGCAACTGAGACGGAATTAACGATGACGGTATATGGTGGGGAGGCGGATGAAAAATGAAGTATTCAATAGCTGGCCGAAATTATGAGTAAAACTTTTATGTATTCGGGCTACATTTTTTGCAGGAGTAAATGTACGATAGCATCGTTCTCGGCGAAATTACTTATATTTAAAATTATTTACCATGAATAATCAATGATTCGTTGCGGTTATAAGTACACCAGTTTGTGCATTCATTAATAATAAAACATTTTAATTGAAACAAAACACACATATCGCATTAAGTTAAATTAAATTTTGCAACACCGCCGTGTTTGTACAAATTTTATATTTGCTCAACCGTCCGATATATATGTATCCCGTATAAGCAATTCCATTTCAAACTCGCCGAAATCCACATTGAAATTACATAATTAATTAAATATATCTCACCCGTACTTAACATACTACCTCTCTCTCTCCCTTTCTCTCTTTCTCTCTCCACTTGTGCAAAATCAGAATATATTTCACGCAACAGCGACTAAATACGCATATTTAATTATATAATCCCACACCCCGTGCGCATTAACTTAATATACCATATACTTATCCTACTGCACCGCATAACAAAACGAATGACACGAGCCGTCGATTTTCTCGCTCTCGCGGATAATAAAACAAAAGGCAAAACTCGCTCAGTGAGTGTATATACATATAACATAATTCGATCGAGTCCATGCGCGCAAATGTGAAAAGCTCAATATATATCTATATGTGTATAGGGATTAATTCATAATCCGTCGGCAAACGATTTTCATCGGTGTGTCGTCCAGTCGTTCTCTTGCGCCTCGAAAGTAATAAAACTTTGGCGACCGATCGATATAGCCGGCTTTTTGCCGCGGTTTAATTAAACTCGCTCCCGAGGAGTATGGCAGCTAGTAGCCATTGTCCGGCGTGTCTCTGCTGTTTGCATTGCACGTGGAGCTAGTTATAGATCGTATCTAGCCTCGATCGGAGAGTCACTGTTCCACACAGGAAGATTGCGATTGAGTGAAAATGATAAATATTTTGAGCTTATATATGACATGTAAGCTGTAGTGAGAAAAAATGCAAGTATAATTTTTATTTTCGACTAATTCACTGAATTATACGTGTCTAATTATCATTATGAGGTCGATCCATTCGAATCAAAAACCACTGCTATATGTCTATCTCAATAATCAACAATAATCCAAATTGAACGCAGTTGCGAGGAGCTAAACTATATAGCGTATTGTAATTATCAAACGTATACTATTTAACCCGCAATTGCTTTCCTCTATATTAAACTGCATCAGCGCAGTGTGTTCGCATCGAATATGCTCCTCATTAATTATTAATATCAATCGGCCCTTTATCAGATTAAACCAAAGTGCGGCATTCACAATTCATACTCCATTAAAACAGAATATATAATATATAATACGTCGAATAGATATAAAAATGTATACTTTTCGAAAATACCACCGCGAGTTTTTCTTCGAAAAATAAAACTGCCGTAGCGTTTTGCCGCGCTGACTCTTGTAAAGTAGAATATTCTCGTGCTCGATGAACCATAGCATCAGTCGGCGGGTTCCGTTCCCGTTTCTCTTGCTTCCGTTGTCGCCTTATTTCGTCGGCGTTCCATTTTCGCGTCGCGACACGGCCTCATTAGAAACATAATACAAGCAGTAGTCGTCGCGAAGGACACAAAACGTCTGCTACTGCTTCTTCGCGAGAGAAAGCTCATGGTGGACAATATTCCCCATAACGAGCGACGTCTTATTCACGCTTGTTAATAAGCGTTTGTGGCTTGCTGTATAAGCTGGTGGTTCCTTGGGAGCTTGAAAATAGAGAAAATAATTAGAGCTTGCGGGTGTATGTGCTGACTGGAATTTTAGATTTTCTCTGGTTTGTTAGAGGTGGTATTATGCGATGGTTTTTGAAAAAGTTATAGTGAAAAGTCGATATTCGACTATTTAATTATCCCGATATACACATGCGTTGCCTTAATTCAACAGATAACAACATTTGCGCATTTACTAGGACTATAATTTCTGGTAACATTCAATTCCACGAAGCTTTTCAAGCCGAACCTGCAGTTCATCCAGAAAATACTATAAGACTATAAGAGAATTAATCCACTCTGGCATTCACATGCGCGTAACTTTTCAATCGTATCATGCAGTAGTGCAGTAAACTTTTGAATGCGCGCATGTTGATTCGATGGAATCAGGAAATTCGAATTTCCCGCGCACTCATTCAAATACGATTACCTGTAGGTATATACATCGTTGCAACGTCCGCGCGTAAAAAGACGGAAGAAATACTTTTATACGGGAATCAGAAGCTTGAAGTTGCTGCCGTCCACGAGAATATTCCTGAAAAGGATTAACCGCAGCGTTATTATCGACGTTTGCTCGCGGACTGATGAAAGGACGTGTTTTTGCGCAATAGTTCGAGGTATATTAATTAGTCTTCCATACCGAGTTATTGCGAGCTTTTCTCAGTTTCTGCGCTACACTTCGACTTCTCGGGAATCGGGAAAAATGGAGAATGGAGAGGAGTAATTACATTTCCCGGTATTATAAAGAATCCGTAGGACTTTTTTATCGTGCGAGCTTTCGTATAATTAAAAATGTTGAGTAGTGTATTTGTAAGATAAAACGAAAGAAAACTATGAAAACAAAATGAGGTAGTATAATAAGATCTCGTGCGAAAAGGTAAGAAATATAAAAATAGAAAAATAACATTTATACTTTGAAAATAAAAAGGAAATTCGACTAACTGAATAAAACTCGGCTTTAAAAGCAGCATTGCAGTCGTGCTATACTCGCAATAAAGCTCTGGCTTCCAGTAAACCGAAAAAGGCTCGTCACCGTAAAACTTAAGGTTCGCCGCGGATCTCAACGCAAAGTGTTATATCGACGCTAACTCTGCCAGCATGCGCGCACGCGTTTTAAGAGTCCGGCGTTGCAATCAAGCCACCTTCAAAGGCATTAGCCCTGCAAATCTCGAGTAGCACTATAATGCCTCGCGCTCTGAAACAGAAAAAAAAAGCCCCCGAGGCAAAAATATAACGCGCACCACAGCCGTCGAACACAAAAGTCCCCCTCCTCGCGCTACGCCGTGTTTTACACCGCGCGGGGATATAAAAAAAGAGGCGGCATTAAAGCTCGCGCGGGAAAATCGCTCGACGTGTCGTATAACTCGGAGCGATTAAAAAGCGCGCTCGCGGGGAAAATTGAAATTTCCCGCGGCGGCGAATGCAAATTGATAACGGATCGTCGAAGAGACGCGTCGTCGTCGTGAAGAGAGAGATCGTTTACGACGATTGTATCTTTTTTTCTCTTTACGAGAAGAGACATTTTTTCGCGCTTTTATATATAGACACTTTTGTTTATTTCCGTCTTCGCGGCGGTGTATCTTTTTGTGTCGCAGTGAGACGACGGTTTTACGAGCTGCGATGCAAAAACGCCTTGGCCGTGAATAATCGGTTTTATTATTGATAATGGAACAAGTCGTTGTTATCTCGGTGTCGTGTGATTATGAGTAGTAGTGTAGTCCTGTAGAAAAAATGATTTTTTTCTTTATATATTTATACATAATTATAATGATGGGTTTATTTAAAGCTCGAATTATAAGTTTTCCTGGCACTTCTGTGTGGGAAAGAAGAAAAATGCGAGGCAGCAATTATTGAGTAGTAGCGCAAATTGAAAACTTTCGAAGAAGTCTGTTACGTAAACTTTCGATTGATTTCTTTGTATCCTTGAATTCACGATTTGCAACGACCAAACTTTTCTGCTTCAATGCGAGACACTTGCACAATATACAGCAGGTAGATATAATTCTGCTAAGTACTTTTTAATTTTTTTTTTTCAAAGTTGCAAACTCGCGCCCGATAACGTTCAATTATTTCAAGTCCGCGCAGTTTATCAATTTACAACTAGTCGTGCACTGCATTCGTGTCACCGTTTTTCTCATCACTATACTAACTCGAAGGTGAATTTGTAACTAAAGTGCATTTTCAATAATTTCATCGCTGAGTATCTTTCTGTTATATATACGTCAACTCGTATTGTAAAAAATATGGCATTGTAAAACTGGTAGCACAAAACCTTACACAAAATTCTCTCACGTTATTTTCAAAAAAAAAACACGCACACGTCACGCTCCCTCGGAGAGAGATGAGAAAAAAAAGTTGAAACACAGCATGTTGTAACAGAAAAAAGCAACGTTTTGAAAAGCTGCGGTGGATTATCTGAAATTTCGACAAAGCCGCGTCGCGCGCACAAGAGCAGAAGTTGTCGTTCTTCTTCAAACGACTTTTCTCTCTCTCTCTCTCTCTTGCAATAAAGACAGCAGAGTCGTGCGGGTCTCGGGAACAAAAACGACGCTGTGTGCTGCGAGCTTAAAAGCCTTTCGCAAAACAATCGCGACGATTATCCGTGGGCATCAAGTCTCTCTCTCTTCTCTCAACAGCAGCAGCAGCACTGCTACTTACTGTCGCGGATTTTCGGGCGCCGCGTGTTCGGTGCCGCGAGATAAGACTTTTTGGCCGCTCGCCATGACCGCAAACAAATTAATGTTTTTAAATGTGTATGCCGGCGCTACTATAGTCGTTTATTCTTGGATATATGGCTTTCGTTATTTGATATTTCGCGTAGTTTTTTACTATTTTTTTATGACATTCGGAACTCGAAAGTTCATCGCCTCATTAACTCTACGAGTTAAAAATTAAGAACAACTTATATATTTAAAAAAGTTGACACAAATAACTGGTTAATAGTTTCAAAATGTATACACAAGTATAATTCTTGAAATGTATAATGTAATACCTGTTTGCTATAAAATGTAAAAAGTTGGAAATGTACATTTAGATTATTGCACGTTATAATGTTGTTGCTTCGGTCGACCGCAACGGTCACAGCGAGAAAATTTGCGTTAGTTGTAAATTGTCATTTCATTTCGAATAAAACAGACTGCAGGATTGACAGAGATAAGATTTTGCGTAATGAGTATCGAGTTCCAGGGTAAATAAACCCTTTTAAGGGCACCGTGGGAGAGAGAGAAAGGGAATAACTACGCTTGAATACCAACCCAAATAGACTACTATAGACGGGTATTATTATCTAGCCAGATAATACGGAAAACGCGCTTACTCAGCAGCGGCTTATGAACGCCACGTGTTCTTTAACGTTAATAACGCGGATTCTGGTAGAAAATTGAGCATAATTTCTGGTCGCTTCAGCACCGAGTGCCCAGACTTTTCAGAATAACATCCCCAGAT
>UCOJ01001337.1:0-33619 GCA_900474305.1 Cecidostiba fungosa | reverse complement strand
GTATATAGGTATACAGTCACACACACACACACACACACACACACACACACACACACACACACACACAATATATATCCAGAGAGCGTGACGTCAGTCGGTTTTTGTGCGGCGACTAGCACTTTTTCGGTCACGCGTTCCTCCCCTACTCGTTCTCTCACTCCCACTATTGTTTTTCTCTCTGCAATAACGCTTCGCTCGCATACACACACTCGAGCTTTCGCCATCTCGTGTTACTTGCTGCTGCTGCTGTGGCGAAGAGAGAGAGAGAGAGAGAGAGAGAGAGATAGACACATTCGAAAAATGCAAAATTTTCCGTTACACACGTTGAGAACAGGTTCGCGAAAAAATATCCGACTCTCTCTCCCGGTAAATAAACCGGCATCACACAGGCAGCCGTGTAAACACGCGGCATCAGGAGAAAGAGGCCGCCGGCGGGCGCCGCTGCGGCTGATTCGCGTCGACACGCACACATGCAGCAGCAGCAGAAGTGGAGTGGTGCGGGGGTTCGAATATCGCTGTGTCGTTCCAGCGTGGCAACGACTCGGAGAAAACGTGATTGTATATATGCCTCTCTTTCTCGCGGACATTTGTGCACGTGGTCGGCTTGAAAATTCCAGCAGGAGACTTACTTGTCCATCGTGCTCGGGACATAACCTCGACTCTTTCTCTCTTGGGGTCCCCTCTCTCTCACTTCTTGGGCGTCGATCTTTGTGCTACCTCGTCATGATTCTCCTTCGGCAGATCGTCGAACACACCGAGAGACACACACACTACAGAGATCAACACTCTGATATATACAGCCTGCACTATCACTCTTGCAATTCACACTGCACAACAACACACGGCACACTTTGAGCTTTCGACACAGAACTCTGGAGTAGAGAAAGAAAGCGCGTGTTTCGCGGAGTCGCTCGATCACGTTGACGTTTGAGGTTATGAATCGACAGGTAGCCGGACTGTGGTGTAGCAGCGCGCGAGCGAACCGCGGCCTATGGTGATGCGTGCTATAGTCGCGCCGCGCGCTGTGGCGTGGCGCGCGATCCCTATGCGCATGCGCCGGGAATCCAAGCTGCCTGCTACTACTACAGTATTATACTATACACTATATGATGGTCTTGGAGAATTTTTTGATGATAGCAGAGAGAGAGAGTGGGGAGAGAGAGATCGCAGCAGACACGCGGGCTTTGCTCGTTGCATGCGAAGAATAGAGAGAGTGGGCGTATTTTTGGAGTCGGCTGAGAGTGGGACGATTCCGAGCAAATTTTAGAATCTAAATAGGAGAGGGAATTTCAAACGAATCATTTCTAGAATGCGAATCGCAAGTTTTCTCCGTTTTTTATGTATATATAAAGCTACTATACTGAACTCCGTCCGACGAATCGGGAGAGATATACACTCAGCTCGTATCTCTTCGGAAAGTTTAAATTGCGTCGCTGCTTCCGCGAAGCCGATACATAATTTAAGTTCGGCACTTTTGAGTCCGAAAGTTCAAAGTTAATCCCGAGTAAATTTGCAGACGCGGATAGATATATATCGATATCCCTCTCTCTCTTTCTTAGCAGAAGCATCATCCCCGATACACACTCATACACGACCCACATTTTCAGCGCTCGCTTTTAATACCGGCTCTGCTATAAGTATATACTGCTGGCGCCGGCCGTGTGGTTATTACGCCCGCGACGTTGTACACACATCGATCGCGCAGGGGAAAAAAAAGCAGCGCTATTGCGTCAGGTCGTGTCTTCTCAGAAGGCGACTCTCCTATTGTCAAAACAATACCGGAGAGAGGGAAGGTCGACACCTCGAGGTGGATTATTCCTGCGCTCTGTGTATGTGTGTGTGTTTACATAAAAATTTGTACATGTGCGCTCGTGAAAAAGATATTAAAATCTCGTTAGCAGCCGCTTTCTGTTCTCTCTCTTTGGCCAAGCGAAATTGTTGATATTATTATATTTTTGCGCGTGCACGGGTCGGCGTCTGCTTTGTTTGCGCGAATTAGTTCCGCCGTGCTCGTCGACTCGGAAGCTGCGCTGTATGCAATTATACCACCGCTGCTTTTTTTTCATTCGTTGGATTTGAGAAATATAGGCTCCGTTGCGTAATTACGCGACTGAGTGCAAGTAGGAACAGACGATATAGCCTGACACACCTATGCGGGTATCGACTCCAAGATTGTATAGTGTATATAGATAGGAACTTGGATGTCCGTGAGCGAGACACACGACGAGGATAATGAACTATCGTCGTTGCTACAGGCTATATATGTATATCCGGCGTCAATTAACGAATACCTAATCGCAGTCACAGGGTCAGAGCTAGTGCGGTATTTCTCTATTTTCGACGTGAGTCATGGCATATAAATGACGATCCCCAAAAATTCCAATATTGATCAAAACAGAGTGAAGAATTGTTTTTCCCGGAAATGGAAAAACAGACAGCATGAGATATCAATCTCACTGAGCGTCCGCAGACGAAATTAAATGCAGAGTATAAGAGAATACTTATATAGCCAGCGCTGCAAGGCCGGAAAGCGTAACGATCTTTTTCCTCTGCGGCGTTGCATAATTCCTCTTTCTCTCTCCTCCTATGCGATATCCGTCATTCACGGCCGGCGCAGCTTTATAAATAAATAAAGCGTACACGCGACGGGAACTACAGCCTCTTACAAAACTATAATCCGAGCCAGAAATACGCGCCGCTGCAGTTCAGCGTCCGAGGAACTCTTGGCATTCGCCAAGACCACGACGACAGCCAACAAACTTTCTATAGCGTTAAATCCGCGAATTTCGTCGCTGCACATGTTCGATCAGGGCTGGAAGTTCTCCGGAGAGTTGATCGAAATTTCGTGGGGACAGTCCGATATTAATTGGAGATGCGCCAAAGTGCAGGTCACTCAGTATACGTTCAACACTTTTTACCAGTCTGTGTCGGCTCGATCTAAATTCATTTATTTCGCTCGCTATACACTAATTTTGATAGGAGAGAAAAGGAAGAGCTCGTGACCGACTTCATTAACTGCGACGACTGTGAGAGAGCTCGATGAATGAAAAGACGGCCGAAAATTTGTGAAACTTTTCAAGGACTCGACGTCGTCGTATATGCGAGTCCCCTCCCGAAACTTGGAGTCTCTTGAATTATCGACTCTCGCGAGCTCGGGGGGGGGGGGAGGGGGTATAGACGCTAGCGCAGCCGAGAAGAGAGTAGGAGGGGGAGTAGACGCGTGCACACAAAGGCTCTGACCACCGAATGCAGCACCTCTTGCGTGCGGCGGCGAGTCGTCCGTGACCCTGACCGCGTGTGCGTGGTGGGGAAGCCGAAAAACCGCGGGGGGGACGAGAGACTATTATACACTTTTGCCGGAAGACGAAGGGTGCGTGAGAGAAAGACACCTTGCGCTAGCCTTGTCTCTGTCGGCTACTACTACTGCTCTCTCTCTCTCTCTGATGATGGCTTCGACGGTGATGAGGGTCGTTTGTTTGGCTAATGATTTTTTTATGAAAATACGGTATACTGGGGCGCGGTGATGATAATGCTGATGGTGGTGGTGTTTGTTCACCACATATATACAGGTGCTTTTGTGGCTTGTATTCGGATTTGCAATTTGAGGAAACTCATCGCTCGACTGCGACGTAACTATACGCTACAATCAGGAGGTATTACTCTTTTTTCCGCTGTACGTGATTCACCTACTGGCAAAATTAATCTTCCATCGCGTCCGTCCGAAATCCACGCACAATAGCCTGCGGCAGCCGATATGAAATTCCAGAAAAATCCAGCTGATGCACAAAAGCGCAACTACACGAGGAATCCCTTTGACTCTGTAGCGCCTCTTCAGCGTCTTACGTCGTCGTCCCTTTAAAAGAGAAGGAGAGACAGCAAGAACGGTAGCTAACGATAGCGACGAGGCCGCGATCGATAACGAAACTATATATATATACGACTATACGCCATTGTACACTCGCGCGTTATTCACCGCGCGCAAGTATAGGACGAGAGGATTTGAAAATGAGTCGAGTCGACTGTAACGCGATTGTTCCTGGGAACATCCTGCTTTTCATCTCTTCGCGTCCTCGTATATACAGTACATACACACACGCGAATTGTTTACGAAATTACGCGGAGAGAGTGTACACAATGAGGCGCCTACGGGAGGATGAACTTTGTAGGTAAAAAAAAACAACACCGCGCGCCATTATTTCCCTGCGATGTCTACCGTAATACGACACAATGAAGTGCTGTATGTGTGTGTACGCGCGAAGGTGCGAGGTAGATAGGGATCAGCGATAAACGTCAGTCTTCCTCGTGTGTCGTTCGAGAATCATTAATGGATCCCCGCGCGCTCTGTTTTGTCTATGCGAATTCCGACGTTGATATAATATTTTATGGATGGCTATGCTGGATTAGCGAGGCTAATTAAGGACAGGAAAAAAAGACTATAGTGGAAACAATGGTATTAAGCTCGTTAAGACCTTCGTCGAAGCTTATATATGCGTGTAGATGCGCCGGGAATAAGCCGGGTCACTTGCGAGCGTACTTACGAACACGCATATACAGTATGTGCTATTATGCAATTTCGAAGAAAGAGCGTGTGGAGTTTTCTTCTACATACTATAACGGTATGTTATGGGCTGTGTATATATTATGCAAAGCTAAAAAAAGAAATCTGCAAATAAGGAGGGAAATTGCGAAAGCTTCGAATGGAATCGATTAAATAAACTGAAAAGGATATAGCCGGACGACAAGCGCGCAGATATAGAGCCCGACATGGACAGACACAGATGAATAGATGACTTCCTATGTTATTCAATCAACTTCACTTCACTTTGCCATCACTCTAAATTCTATGCCATCAGCGCTACATAAATGGAACGCGAATTATATTATACTTTTTCCTCTTTGCAGAACGGAAAATTAATCACACGCAGATCCCCCGGTATATATAAAGACGTCGTTAATTAAAGAGATAGAAAAAAAACAGTACGGCAAAAAGGAAATACGTATTATTAGCATTTGTAAAACGCATTTTTGTCGAAGCGATTTGGAAAACCAGTCACGAGTCGCTTATGAAAGTCGCGGTGCCATTATAGGAATTTTTGCAACAGAAGCATCAGTACAGCAGTGTACAAAGAGCGACGGTGAATTTCAAAGGCGTGAAGGCTTTGTTTCCAGCACAAGAGTGTAAAGAGGATGGATTCTAATGCAGTATATGGAATGATGCGCGCTTTTTTTATCCTCGTGTGATTAGTAGGTCGCATTAGTTAATTGGAAATCGAAAGCAAGTTTGGGGCTGTAGTGGTACACAGTATATAAGTCTCGTAACCTACTTTAACGGCGATGAGCCGATATTAAGCGCACTTTGCGCTGATGACACCGAAACTCCGCGCCCATTAATCAAGAGCCGAAACCCCTGCAATCACATACACACACACAGCTAAAAAAGATAATTCAGCAACGCGTCGATTCGCAAAATTGCACGATCGAACGCAATTTCCATTCGAGTTCCCGGGCATCAGTCGCATGTGTGTCTGTGTGTGCAGACTCCGAATAGAAACTAGGTCTGAAAATCGCAGCGCGCAGTCGCCGTTTCGATAGATCGACATTTCCCGGGAGGGCGACTCAAAAATCCTCGAATGTTGTTGCGAGAGAGAGGCTCTCGTTCGTTATATTTACGTTGGAAAATAAATCTACTAGAATGCGGTGCCCCCGCTTTTTTCCGTTATTCGTACAAGGAGAATCCGGGATATGCCGCAGCTGCAGTATATAGCTCGTGAATTTTAATCAAGCCTAATGAACGACGCTCCCGGGATAGTAGGAAAAATCGAGCGGAGAGTTTAATGATTGCATTTTTTGTTTGCGTGAAAGTTTGAATATTTGAACATGCTGTGTTATAAGCCTGAAATTTATAGTGCTACGTATACGTTTAATTCCGTAAGATCATCCTAAAAAACACCGAGAGTCAGAGAGCCACGTCAGACACACGAGTGATCGACAACACACTTGAGAATCCGCCTCTTTGCACAAGGCGGAGGTATGCGCACAGCTCACTCGTGAATCATCGCAATTCAAACGCCGCCGTGCGTATAATTATCCGCGCCGTCGGCTGGTGTAAAAATCTAAAGCATTGACCGCTCTTTCTCTCTCTCCAAACTGCCACCGTGATGTCTATTCTGAGAGAGAGAGAAAGAGAGACACATTAAAGCGGAACTGTCAGCGCTCGGAAAAAGGGCTGCTGCGAGAAAATATGTATAGTAGCGTAAACATCGCTGGAGGCGGTATATTGCACGAGGAGCTTTTGCTTTGCAAGTTTAATATATATATACGCTCGGGCTTTTTTACTCGAGCGCAGCAGCTGCTGCCACGTGGTCAATATTACACTCCGCCGGCGAAACTAAAAATAAGCAGCTCGCGTGAACCGACGCTTGTATACTATAAAATACTCCATGGGAGCAGAGCCGCGCGAGAGGAAATAAGCTGCGAGATTGGCTCCTCGATCTCTCGAGCGCTGAATTATTGAACTCGCTTTATTTATCATGGTTGATCTGGGCTGTGATGTATTGTAAATTATTGCGCGCTCGGAGACGCCGGGAAATCTGGGTTATACATTGTGACCGGCATAATCAGCAATTAACCGTCGGCTAAATTTCGAAAGGCCGTTTTTGCGCTGCCTCGTCGCGTGGAGAAAAGTAGGCGATAATTATGAACGTTATATTTGCATCGCATGCGCTCGCCCCCCGCTTTGTACAATAATTTTTCAGTGTATAATACGTAATCGGCGTAGGCTGAATATACAACAATGGGTCACGCGATGACGATAGTCCGCCGAAATCAAATCTCAACTCTTTCGGCCAATCCCTTATCGCGCTGCACGCGCCGCGGCGATTCAAACAAGAGCCCTCGGCGTTGACCTCGACGTATTATATACGCTGCAGAGCTGTCCTGATGCAGTAGAAAGAAAGAATAGGCCTGTGTATATACCTGCGGCTGCAATCTGAAAAAGAGCGAGCGGGGGAGTGCGTGCCTTGCGAAGACTAGTATAGAAGAAGAGGAAGAGAAGGAGGAGAAGAGAGAAGGAGCGGAATAAGAAAACGAGATACGGGCTTTATTACACGTAGCCAACGATAACGAGCGCGCACGCGGCTCGAGAAAGAATCACGAGAGAGAACCCGCGCGATCTTATCGGTGCCCCCTCTATGCTGTACGTATTTATTCGTTATTTTTCGTCGATACAGACGCTCTTATCTCGCGGTGAAATCGCAATCTCGTACATACACCCAGACAGAGAGAATCGCAACGATTGTATCCTAAATTTAGACCAACCAGTATAGTTTTGCAAAAGAAAAAAAAATATGTATGTTAAATGAGTAGGTACACTTACGTAATGACGTCAGCCGCGTCGTGAGGATACTCGAGGCGGCCGCCGGTGCGAAGAATAGTAATGGTTGTGCGGCCGAGTGGTTTCGACTCGTTCACCGACTCCTCGACGTCGTCCTCCTTCTCCTCCTGGGCGACGACGACGCCGCGTGAACCCGATCACGCGGCCGTTTGTGTATTAGCGCTGCTGCTGCTGCAATAGTCACACCACACGTATCTCCAGCCGCGCACATATGTGATGTATATGTCATGTATGTGCGCGCTTCACGAGTGAGCCTCTTTTTCTCTCTCTCTTTCTGTCTCCCCGTGTTGTATCTCGCTCTTTTTCTCTGTCAGGCGTCGCGGGCTCGATAAGGCATATCTCTATCTCTTCGCTGCTTCTCTTTCTCCCTCTCTCGAGTGCGTGCGACGTGTATTTTCTTCCCTCGGTTTCACTGAACCCACTTTCTTTTCATTTTTCGCGTGCCCCGTCGTCACTGCACTTTGCCGGAGCCGCTCTTTCCTTATTTACACACAAACATGTCGCGCACTGCACCCGCACTCGAGAGCTCCGTCGATTAGCATCTGTCGCTGCATGCGCTTGTTTTCCTACTCCTTTTCACGTCCCTTCTTTTTGTCGTACTGCTGCTGCTGCTTGTCCCAGCTCACGTTCTGAAAATTGAGAAAACGTTGTAGATCAAAATCCTCGGCGAGTCAATTCATTAACGTTAATTATATATATTATGACAAAAACGGATTATCGTAGCACAGTCAGCCGAGAGGAATGCGAGAGCCCTAAGTCGTGTGTTTTGATTGCCGCAGGTTCTTGGAAAAATCGAAGGCCGCATCGATCGGTCCGATAACTCGCTGCCGCGCTATAGCGGGGTTATAAATCGAATTATACGTTATTATCTCCTCCGCGCGACGGCAATTGCTATATACACACGCCTCGGTTCGCTGAATTTCTCAGGTATACACCTCCTTATCTCTCTGTTGTACAGACAAACATTTTACGAGCGAATCTCGATTCGCAATACAGCGCACAATGAGAGGATTCCAATAATAAGGAATTGCGGGGGGAATTTCGAGACTCTTTTATTGGAATGACGAACGCGTAGGTGTCTGTATATTATAAAGACGCGGCTGCTGTCTAGTTTCTAAGCTCAGCTAACCGATAAATGAAAGCGTGTGAGTATAAGTATATATATACACGTAAACGTTGAGGTTTTTACTGAAACCAGGCGAGATAAGGATTCGCGCGCGCGCGCGCGAGAAAGCTAGATATAAAAAGGCGCCACGTCATTCCCGAGTAGTTGTATATTTTTTGCGCGAGGTTTTAGTGAAATCACCGCGCGCCGGCTTCTGATGTTGTGCGAGATTACGAGCTGCTTTTTACTTCATGAATGGAAGGATTTCTAGAAATCCAGAGTAAAAATAATTTTTCGAGCAACTGTTATCCGTCTTGTATACTTTTTGACGCGCCATGGAGAACAAGGACGTCGGTTGTTTACAGGAGACAGCGCTAACGAGCCGCTGACCTGAGTTTTCCAGCTGTCCAGTGTGCGCAGCACAAACACGCCGTATTTTAGAGACGGCTCTATATATTTCAGCCAACGGGCTTTCGATACTTTTCAAGGATTACGAAACGAGAATAGAACATCGCGCCGACCTATGTATATAATAGTCCTCGTAGGTAGTCGATACACGGCTCTCGCTTTGCACAGCTGTCGTCGAATCGAGTGCACGATACATGTATATATACAGACGCACTAGTCTAACAGAGAGATCGAAAAATTTTCAAATTCAAATCCGATCGTGCTGCTCTCGATACACGAGAGAGAGAGAGAGCGAATAATGTATGCCAGTCTCTCCGAGCACTGCTGCAGCCTTAATTGACGTGTACTGCGAGATTTACTCTTTCTGCTGCGTAGAACAAAACGAGAGGTAAAATCAAAAGAGAACTAACTGCAGCAGTAGTCGAAGAAGATAAGAAGAAGCAGAAGAAGAAGCGGTAGAGAACACGAGGCTCTTCAACCTTACGCAAGTCGCGAGAGCGTATCGGTATTGTCGTCGAGCGGAGGCCTCATCCTGCTTGCGCGGATGTTGGCTCTTCTTCTGCTAGCGTTGACGGCTTGCGCGCGAAACCTCGGCCTCCTCATCGCCTCGACTCTCTTTGTCTCACTCTCATTTCATCCAGCAGTGCTGCTGCTACTGCTGTTTTGCTGTCTTGTGTATAGTCGTCGTGACTGTCGTTGTCGCCTCGGCTGTTATAACGAGACGAGGGACTCTGACACCTGACGGCGGCGCCCTCCTGCGATTCGCCGGGCTGATTACTTGGCTCTGGCTTTGATCTGCGACTGGCACCTGGAAAATAAAGCAGAGGGTGATCGTTAGAATTTTTTCCTTCCTCCTCCTCCTCCTACTTGGGAGTTATTACTTATGAGAGAAAAGTGCTGTCGAGTGTTAAATGTGAAGCGTGTACCACCCAAACAATTAATTTCTATCGAGTGTGTTGTGTAAATAACAATTTCTAATATTTAAACCATTGCAAGATCTATTCGGTAAAAAACACGACTGTTTACTATGGGTTATACTCGCGCTGCTTTTTCCCATACTTGGCTAACGGATGGCTCTCTCTCGAGCGTTTGATGAATGGCGCGAGTAATCGCGTTAATTTTTAATCTCGAAAAACACAGAGCCCTTTGCGATCACTGCTGCAGTTATAGTCGCGAGCACATTCATGAATGAGATTCCACTCGCATCAGAATCGGTCGATCGTGTACGGCCTCGCCGAAAAGTAGACCGAGCCAACGAACCACAATAAAATCGTTATTCAAAAGTAATATACACATGGCTATACCGCGACAGCTGCTAATCCTACTCCCACACGTCTGCTCTATAGTGTTATTCTATTATTGCCGTCGTTGTGCAGTAGACGTGTAAATTGCGTGCTAGTCTCCCACCCACGACTTGTCACTTGGTATAGTATATTCGCTACGGGTGCAGCTGGATAGAGGGGATAGACTTTAAGATGCCAGCGCACAACGTCGGGAAAAAGGAGAACTTTTCTACCCCCATATTATTAACTGCATCAAAACAGATATACATTTTATATGTGATAAGTATCCGAAATTCTGAGCAAAAAAGTATACGACATTTCTTCGTTTCAAGAGCACCGCTATACTGTCGCTTACCCAGTGATATTCGTGTAAACTCTCTCTTGGAGAGAAGCACAGCAGTGGTTTTGATATCTTATCAGCGCGAACGATAGCTCTCTCTCTCTCGACACGTCGCTATTAAAATAAAGCAACTTGTTGTCGAGAGCCGTCGTTGGGAAAGCTCGTCAGCTGCTGCTATACGAACTTGTGTAGGTCGAGGAATGAAGTTTTCGAGGGCGAAGGGTGTGCAGAGCGCGGAATTGGGGTGCCTCCGGCGATGTAAATAGAGAGAGACACAAAGAATCCGCTCTTTTCGAGCATATAGGAATAGCCGCGCTGGTGTAACGCACGAAAATAGATGCTAGCTTATTAATAACGGACGAATGCTCGCGCCAATTCCACGAGCATTGACTCGTTTGTTTACGGCGGATATATACTTGTAATTTATTAGCTCGCACTTTGGTGGAAAAGTCGTTCGATTTATCATCACGTTCTAGTATGCAGGACATATTGTTTCGCTATATATAGCCCTTTACGAAGAGGAGAGCTTAACGAGGCTATGTTTTCGGGAAAACACGTCGAGCGTTTACTAATAACAGAAGCTTACAGAACTGAGCAGAGAGGGATATAGTATAGAGAAAAGAAAACCGTTACGCAAAGCACGTAATCCCCTTCGACTAATTAGCATTTCCACTAAGCAACTATTTACTGCGACGTATAAATCGCGACACTACTGCTGCGGTGTAATAATCCATTGAAACGCTCGCGCTAAAAATAAATCCTTACCCAATTTCGCTGCCGCGCAACAGCGTTTCGATAGTCGCGGCTACTACTAAGAGAAGAAAAAAAAACGGGATCAAGTCGAGCGAAACGACTCGGTTTTTGCGTTTCCTAGTTTCTAATTTCCAGTAGTATAGCGGTTATAGTGCGACAACACAACGCACGAGCTGCGGATGGGCTTTTTATGCTAATGATGAAAATGTGTACTGTAGAAGGGGCGATACATCTGACGTAACTACTCGCGAGTGCAGATCGCGAGAAATCGAGAGCCGCAGCCGCGTCACGAGCGAAGGTCCTTCAATGCCGCCTTTCAATGCCTCTCCTCCCGCCATATCGTCGCTCCCACTGCAGTATTATATATACACACACACGTTGACGCTGCTGCTGCAGTCGCGGAAAGGGAAAAATGCCTTTCCCACGTATATACCTACTGTACTACTACTTGGCGCTTATTTTCGTAATAACGCGCGCGCGCGCGCGCGTTTCAATTAATTCGCGGCGGCGGCTTATCGATTTCTATTAAAAGATTGCGCATATATAGCGCGTGTCTGATGCCGGTTTTTCCCCAAGCTCTCGCTCGTTTTACAAGATGAGAGCAGGATGTGCAAGTCGCGCCGAGAGAGAGAGAGATGCGGCTCTGATACTGTTATGCGGCTGTGGGCTATTATATATGGAGCCTGTGTGTATACCTAAGCTGCTGCTGCTGTTATCTCGCATCCGGGAAACTGTTTTTGATATATTTCATTAAATTTCGGCGAGAGAAGCTATATAGAGCGGCATTAGGATGTATAATTAAGCATTTGTTGCTCGAGATAGAGCTCGCTTCCTTTGAGTGAATGTGTGTAACAATGCTCGACGCGCATTGTAACGCGATGCAAATCAAACTTGCTTATTACACACACACACATTTATAATATAACCTGCGCGAGCGCTGAATAGTCGCGCAAAATCATAATTCATTTATGATAATGAAATAACTTTAGAATGCGAAATTCAATAACAACAACGGCGACTCGTGCGTCAGATAAACAAAGGCTATATACCTATACATATACACAGCCGCGAACGAGTTCGATTCTTTCTTTGATGTTGCTCCCCATTTTCACGGAGCAAAGCGCATTAAACCCACGTATACAAGAAAAAAGGACAATAATCGCGCGCTCTCGTATAGTGTATACTATACCGCAACACAATGGCGTGTATAGATTTTACATCGTCGAACCGGTTTAACTCTCTCGGGCATATATTTTTTTTCCAACCGACCCCAAGAAACGCCTCGTCACTTAGTCTTTCGCAATGCGCAACCCTATGCGATATATATACACACTCGTCAAGATTGACTCTCTGTGTCTCCTCCACACCCCCCTGTGTATGTGGACGCAATAGAGACTAGGCGCTAATCTGCGTCTATCGGGTCGCGACGAATGACCTCGCGCGCCTATCTCTCGACTCTCTTCTTCGTTCCTGCCATATATACTACTGCTGCGACGATAGCACCGAATGGCGCACGGAAGATAACTAACCCTCTTCTGCAGTGTCTATGTGTGTGTGTGTGTGTGTCTGACTTTAATTCCATCCGGCTGTGCGAGTAGAGTTTCTAAGTGAGATAGACTTTGTCTTTTGGAATTGAGCTTTGGTCTAGACACACGGGAGCTGTTCGTACTTTGTTAATTAAAGACTACTGGCATTGTTGACCGAGGCTAATTGATTTTCAACTTGACTCAACGTAGCTGAATATTCGAATCGCTTGTTTATAAAAATTTCAGACACACTGATGCTGATCGGCAGGAGCTTACCGAAAGAATAATACACGTTAATAATAGAATATAAAAAGCCCGAAGAACCACAAGAGAGAGAGAGAGCGACTGTCCAAACAAGCCAGCCTCATTCGCTCATACAACACAGACACACACACAAAAGTCTGCGCACTGACTCACTGCTCTCCTCCAAAGCACACATACCGACGGCTGCTTGGCTCCGATTAAAGAATCGCACTTGTGTTCCGCGCCGTCACAAAGCCGAAATTTACATGAAAACGGCGGCGTCGTATATGTTTGCGCTCGGCTGTAAAAAAAAGACGCTAGTGCATATGTGCGGGAGGATTGTTAAAAAGTTCGAAGGCGGCCGCATGGAAAAGAGATGAATCGAGCATTCACACGGCTCTTCGGTATCGTCCATCGCCCAGAAAAAAGCCAGACGCGAGCAGTATACTGCGAAATTTTCGTTCGCACGAGTTCCCTTTGCTTATATACATATATAGATTGCAAAAACCTACGAGAGAGAGAGAGAGAGAGTTTTCAAAGAAATTAGACTAGACGGCAGACAAGGTCGAAAGGGAAAAAAAGGAATAGCTGTCTGATTCATGCGCATCATGTGCAGCTGCGATAAAGCGACAAGAAGCGTTAGATGTAACGCATTGCGTGCGATAAGATGAAACACTTTTCTCACAGACTTTATCGACTGTCTTTTTTGTCTTCTGCACGGCGAGATAGACACACGGCGGATTTTCGTGAGAATTCGAGGAATTCGAGTTTTCTAATCGTCGTTTTTTGCGACCACGGGCTGCTATTCCAATGAGAGAGAGAGAGAGCTTTTTTCGGAGTGGAGTATGCGGAAGTTTAGATGAACGAACTTTGATAGAAGCGTTATTTTTACCACTGCGATGCACACGACCTTTTTTTCATTTGATGCTTCCCATACGCACTTCAATTAGTTTTACTTTGTAGCAAAATACGCTTATACTGAGAAAAATTAAAATTATAAAATAATCGCAATTTTTCACAATACACAAATGGTAAATAAAGAGCGAAGCAGCGAAAATGTATTTTACCGAAAAAAAGGCTCCGGGAATCACGAGATTTCGCAACGAGAAGCCCCGGAGCTGTCTACTCTCACCGCAGCGGCAGCGACTAAGTCCCGCGCGTAAAGTCGTCGAAATTTGAAAAATTCACCAGACTACCTTCCCACCCGAATTTTCGCGTGAAAAGTAGATTTTCCAAACCAGCGTGACGTGCAATTTGCGAATTTCACTGTCTCGATATCAAAAATCCACTTTTCCAAAACTTCTATTTTTACCACGTAACTCGCACTTTTTCGCAGTCTCTATCAAAAAATCCACCCAAAATCACCAAAAAACTTTCCCACTGTACTCGAAAAACCTGAATTTTCCACTCGAACACAGGAAATTTGCAAAAAAACCACAGCCCACCCAAATTCGACGTGTCCAGCACCCCCAACAAGCACAGCACTGAATTATCAAATTTCATCAAAACAACAACAACAAGACACTGCGACTGAATTACTATATTTACAATACCTCGCAAAAAGCCTCATCGCAGAGAGAGAGTCTCCGTACGGGCGAGAGCGAGCGAGAAAGAAGCACGAAATGGCGGCGCGGCACACTACACACAGAGCTCGGTTGACTCAGCTCTCCTCGTAGCAGCTGCAGCGATTAGCGAAACTCGCGCTCGTTTTTCGCGCACTGCACACACATCTATATAATACACACACATTTACAACGGCATTCCTCTCCAGAGCAGTGTACCGAAACTTGGAACCGGACACTTTTTCCGTCGAGTCCAGAGTATAATAGGAAAAAAAAAGAGAGCGAAGCGACGGCAGCCGACGAAGCAGCAGCTCTTTACTCGATTCCGCGTTAATTTTGGCATTAATCAGTCCGGAGAGCACACACCAACACGCGCACACGTTATCTTTATTTATAGTTCGTTGGAAGCGTCCGCCCGTCCGTCCGCTCGTTCTCGTCGTTCTCTTCTCTACCCGCGCGCGGTCTCTCTCTCTCTCTCTCTTTCGCTTCTGCTCGCGATAAATCAGAGAGAGAGAGGGCTGATGCAAGGAGAGAGAATTTTCACTCGTTCCTTTTTTCCACTCGTCCCGCTGCTTCGTATTGATCGTCACTCGCGCCCGGAGAGTAGACACCCGGTGCTCTCTCGGAAAATATGTTTAATTGGGTTTCAATGGACGCTTTTTTTTCTCTTGCACTGCGCGCGGATGCCTTTGCTATCGATCGTTGCCCGCTCCGCACGATGCAGCTGCTTAGTCTGCAGGTTTTTCGAATTTTACAGAGGCTTGTATATAGTTTTTAAAGAAAAAAAAAACACGTAACAGCGATTTTCTCAACGATTGTGACGAGTGGGAAAACACTAAATTGTATCACGACTCACTGATGCTTGACTGGCGAGGCGCTGCGCGGCGCGTCGAAAACGGCTTATTTTGAAAAAATCGAGAGAGGCACTTTCCGTCGGAATTTTCGCGCGAAAAGTAGATTTAATTGACCGTCGAGATGTGAAATTTTAGAATCCGTCGGTTTCAGACCGGAAAACACGTTTCCACGGATTTTCCACTCGCGAAATTCGAGCCACTTCAGATTCACGAAAATTCACCGGAACCACTGGAAACTCGGTAACAGCACTTCTCGGTCACTCGCGGAAACGCATCCGGTCGTCGGTTCGCGGAAAATTCGAGGAAAACCGCACTTTGTCACAACCGCACTTTTCCGAAAATTCACTGCACTCTTTCTCGCTCGCTCCTCTGCACGAGACGTTCAAATTCGACGAAAAACAAAAACCTCACCCTCCGGACAGCAGCAGCAGCTTTAACCTTTAAAGCCAGAAGAAGAAGAAGAAGAAGCACTGCATCGTCCACGACGACGGCGACCTCGAAACGAAGGACGCTCTTCTCTGCAGGCAGCCGTATTAGCACAAGTCCAGCAGGTTATAGTCGTCGATATACACAGCACAAGAAGCCTGGGAAAATTCAGCTGGATATATCCTCTGGTTAACGACGTCGTCGACGAGGAGGAGGATAACACTCGCGCGGCGGCAGCGTCGGCGCGGGGAGAAAGTATCTCGGCCTGTAGTGCTGGTGTGTGCGTGAGATGGTGGAGGAGAGTAGCGAGTATATACATATATACACACACAGACACAGTCGTAGAGAGCGCGCGCGGCGGCGCCTCGCACGAGTCACTCGCGATTCTTCTCTCTCTCTCTCTCTCGCTCTCCCCGCCAAGCGCTACATGTATATACACACATATACAGAGGACTGTGTACAGCGTTGTGTGGCGGCGTTGCAATAAAGGAGAGCGATTTTTCGGAGCTCTTCTTCACTCGTTTCTTTCTGTGTGCAGGATGAATTATTTTGATTTTGGAGTGGAGCTCGACGCGGCTGTTGCAACTGTGCGCAGCTCTAGCTCGCTGCCGTCCGGGCTCGCTCCCGGAGATGAGCGTCGTCCTCTCGCCGAGTTGCTGTAAAAATTGTCGTTGCTCTTTTTTTCGAGACTTTTGAGTTAGAGAATAAAGTTGTGTTGAGTTATTATTGAGAGTGCAAAATTTATACGGATAAACAAAGTTCGCACTGGAGAGTATAATACTCTCGACTACGGCTGCAGAAAAGCTATATTAAGCTCCTTCCGGAGCAAACTCGACACATAAACAAAGCAGAAACAACAAGAGCAGTAAAGTATACGTATATACGTCGCAAAAATAAAAGCGTCTTTGGCGCCGCGTGGGAAGCTCTCTCTCGACGATCGATGAACAGCCTAGTGCCGGAAATTCGCGACGTTGCCACGAGGGGCCCAGATGCGCGAAAAGATGCGGAGAGAGAGAGGAAATTCATTAACTTATAGCCTCCTACTCCTCTCTCTCTCTCTCTCTCTCTCTCGGTCTCATTGTCGATTTCCCTGGAAACCCTTCGCCACACTTCCCCGAGAGCCCGCGAACTAGAGAGAGACAGACAGCTATATACGTATATATAACGAGCGGAGAGAGAATCGATCGAGCGGCGGGGCTCGGAAAATTTGGTTAACGCAAAAAATTCGAGCGAAAAAAATAGCCTTTCATTAAATACCTCCGGCCGTGCGCAGGAGAGAAAATTTTTATCCCTCCGCAGTACCTATATATACGAGTGTATCGAATATTTGAATAACGAGCGCGGGAAAAATGAGAGATACGAGCGGAGGCAGGTGGGGACGGAAGCGAAAAATATATCGTTTCCTGGAAAGAATAGCACTGGCGATTGTTCTTGCGAGCAGGACACGAGAAAAAGGGAAGTTGTGCGGGTCGGAGGCTCGTAAACCCTTTGCCCGTGACGATTTTTCGAGCTGTATATACGTGTTTTTAATTGCGAGCTCGTAAAAAGGGCAGGAGATATTTTCTTGCCGGCGTATCAGTGGTCGATGAGAAAAATGGACTTTGAAAAATCCAAAACAAAACAAGCCCGTAGATAAAAGGTCAAACCCTCGCGCGCAGCTGCAAGGACGGCGCAGTGCAGCGAACGAAGGGCGAATATAAATTCACGCGGCTGCTCTCGAAGGGCTACTACGCACACAGCAGTGTATATATATATATACACCTATACAGACTAGAGAGCAGCAGTGGCGGAGGGAATTTCGATCGGAAGAAATTTGCGAAACAGCGGCTGATGCTGCGCTAGCGCACGGTCAACAGAAAGGGAAAGTGCCGCTACGTGCAAGTCCGATCCCTCTCTCTCTGCTGCGATTTCCGGCGGCGTTGCGCGCGCCCTCGCTCGATAATGCAGCTAGCTCTCTAGCTATATACTCTCCTCCGGACTCTTTTCGTTTAAAATTTTTTATTTTTCTTTTTCTCCTGTATATAGGCACTGAAATATCGAGGACTCGTGGCATGTTTGCGAGACTCTTAACAACTGGTAATTTCGTTGCTTTGAAATTTATTGCCGCGGGAATTGAAGAGGAGGATGATTCGCTCATGAGGCATATGATTATATTATCTGAGCGTCGCAGCGGCAGCAGCAGCTGGGTAATGGATGAGTTCGGTGTACATTATAGAGGCTGCTGCTGCTGCAGCGCAAGGTTGTATACGAGAAACGTCCATAAACAATTATTTTACAACTCAACGTCCTCCTATAAATAACCAACGCGAACGTCGACTACGTGCGCATTCCCCGCAGTCAAATTCACTTTCATATATTGCAGAGAGAGAGCATTAGATACAAACTAGCTCCCACAACCACACCGTCGTCAAGTTCATAATAGAGCGGTTCGTTGAATTTTCGATCGTGTGTCAAGAAACTATAATAGTCATCGGCGGCAGCGGCAAGTCATTACGTATTAGCGTGTGTGGGTGTTTGCTCGCGAGACGCCGTGACAAAGGAGGGGATAGAGAGAAAGATAGAGAGAGAGGGAGTTTAAGTGCGGATCACACGCGTTGACGGTATATACATATATCCACTGCACTGCAGACGTTGCGAAAGACGTGTCTGTGTTCATGCACGCGTTCAGGGACGTGTGACGTTGCTTTTTGCGCTGCTCTCGCCACTTGTCAATGGAAGGAAATTGCTGCGAACGAGACTCGTGCCTTTGGTGTATATATATATGTCCAATTGACTATATTATACGTGACGCTTGTTATTACTGTGTAGAAGAAGAAAATGCTTTTGAAAAATCGACGCGCATCCCATCAAATTTTAACTCTCCAATAAAAGCCGGGCAGAGCAGTTTACTCAGAGCGCCAAGACTCTCTTTCGCTCCATAAGCCCGCCGAGAGCCGCGTTCTCTCCCAAACAAAACTCACACACATACAGACACTCCCCCAACGTAAACATGCTCTCCGGAACTGGAACGCGCTCGCGGGTAATTTCGCCCGGTATTTTCGAGAGCGGCAGGTGACTCTCTCGCGCGCGCGAGCTCACGATGTAATTTCGAGGGGATGGAATTCAAATTTATGCAATTTTTCTCCTCGCTCGTAGTATATATCTCGACTAGACGCTATATACACGCTATAGTTGCTTCTACTGCACGTAATAATATTTTCTGTATATAGTGGAGAGGCATGAATTATTCGGCGAGTTTCATCGCGCGAGATCGAAAATTTCACGAGGAAGAAAGAAAACTGTGGATGTATACGCGAGGCAGCTCAACGTGAGGCGAATGTCGCTTCCGGCGCGACATCGGAATTGAATCTTCCGCTCGGTTGTGTGTGTGTGTGTGTGTATATGTATAGACACGGTTCTCTCTCTCTCGCGAGCGGCGTTATTTATTCTACCTGGCAACAGCTGAATGAACGGCGAATGTGTCACGAGCCGTTGAATATTGCAGTCGGGCTATGCGGAATTTTTCGTATCGACGTCTCGCTGATGTGAAATTGCAGCCACTGACTCTCTCGTGAATAAGGCATGAGGCATAAATGATTGACTTCTTCGTAATTCTTTCATTTTTATTTCGCCCAGTTCAGGATATTTAGATACACAAACACTGACGCTCCTCCTTCGGTCAAGACAGTTTTCAATATTGATCCACGATGCGTGCGTTTTCGAGAAATAATTTTGGCCCGGCTCCATCGTAAAAGTCCTCTGACGATCATCTCTCGCGAAGAGAATTCATTGGCAGGACTAAAGGTCATTCATACGTATGGCCACGGCGCCAAGGATCGATCCGCACTCTGCTGTGTCCTTCATTTTAAAGTGGCGAAGAAGAAGCATCAGCCTCCACGCTGCATTATTCAGTCGCACGCGTCTGCAGTAAGATCTTCGCTTCGTCGAGTGAGGAATATTCGATGTCGCTTTATACAAACTGAGTGCTCCGATTATAGCTTCAACTCTTCTGATTAAATATAACGGAGTGTATAGAGGCGAATATAGACTTTCCGTTGAATCTTTAAATCCAAAACACGCAGTACACAATGCCATTCGTTGCCAGTCACGCGGGCAAAAATTACGCAAAAGCGATGCTGCTGCTGCTGCTGCTGCTGCACAATGGACCGTAAATTTTGCTTCTCCTTCCCTTTCGCGCGTGGAAACTCTCTTGGCGGAATTCCAGTCGCGGAATTCGGCGTCCTCTTGATCGATCGCCGCCAGCACATCAGGCTGAAGAGTGAAGTCTCGAATTTTTCCACACCGAAGTTACGAATATTCTCAAGGACGTAAATTATTCGTCTTTATTATATTGACGCGTTTGCTCTTAGAATAATATCTTCTCTTTCCAAGAAAAGAGACTCGTTCATCTCTGCGGGTTTGCGAGAGCCAAAGAGAGTATAGTCCCAATGACATGTCCTCTCTCTCTCGTGTCCGCGTGTAAAAAAGCTATTACCTCTGGCAAAACACGAGGACGAGTCATACAAGACAAGTCCATTTGGCCGCGACACATCCCCTTTAACGAACGCAGACCAACGCCGGCGTGGGTATATATACACACACACCAAGTCTTGCTCTGATGCCACGCCCGAAGCGACTTCGTCTTCCTCGCGGAAATCCTTACGTCGCCTGCAGAAATGGATTCGAGAGCATTAGGGATGTATTCGCGCAGGATGGTATAATCCATTAATCCCGAGATGATGTTTCGCTCGCGAGAGAGAGAGAGCTTTCCTGATGCCGAGGGAATTTTATTCCCGTGCGCGCGTTAGGTATATACATATATAGAATATAATATCGAGAGAAGAAAATTGTAGGACGCTCAGCTTAAAACTTTTTCAAGCAGTATTACGGCGGAGCCTCTAATTTGGAGCTCGCGTGAAGCGCGATAATTTTCTCGAGCAAAGGCGGCTCTCATCAAGGTGTGTGTTGTGTTGTGTGGGTGTACGATAAGAAGCGGACCCCCCGCAGTGCAAGCGCGCAATTTCAGAGGCTGGTATATAATATACCTTTTCGAGAAAATATATTTTTCCTCGAACTTCCTACGGAGCTTCTCAGCTGTTTGTCCGATCTCGGCAATTTCGCCCGCTGCGGTAGGTGTAGGTATATATACACCAAGTTTTTCGTCACTCGGAACCAAAAACTTTATTAATCCCGCTGAACGAGAGTACAAGTTTTCTGACGCAGCCGCAAGTTTCCACAACACACGCGTCTGTATACATTTTGGTATTAAAAGAGTGAAGGAGCTGCATCGACAATTAACCGAATACTCGTCGGGAGGAAGAAACTATACACTGGCACGTAATAAATTGCCGCGTCTATCTTCATCCGAGAGCTTCCCAGAACATGCAGCAGCTCAGTACAAATGATGCACCCACGGCACATTTTCCAGCTGGCAAGACAAACGGAGGAAGTGCGACGCCGTGCGCAGGAGTATTGTGCAGTGCATAGCGACGTTTCGTTTGCTAACGAGGCACCTCCTCTCTCTCTCTCTAGCTTTGATTTTCTCGGGAAAATTTGGAAGGACAGATTCGGACGACGTCGTATAAATAACGCGGAGACAGAGGAAACAGCTTTTATGCATATATACTAGTGCTGTGAAACTTTTCCTAGTTTTCCAGACAGCGACGTGACACGTAATGCAGCCGCCTGTGACACACACACTCGCTAATGAGAATAGACACTTTTTTCCCCCGAAATTTCAATCCTGCTTTTGTTTACTCGCTTATTTTTTTTGCGCGCGCGCTTTTCAGCTATACACAGAGCTATTATTTGCGTAACGGAGCGCATTTTTCACGCGCGCGTTCGACGGGTGTCTCGTAAAAATGGAAATTTATATTTCCAGGAGTTTCCTGCGCGCGAGAGATAAATTTTCCTCTGAAAAGGGCTATGCTTTGTTGCATATGAACATTGCGACGCGTCAGAAGAAGTTGTCTAATCGAAATGAGACTACTCGGTATAAGAAAATGTAATTACGTATGGGATCGGAGACGAAATCGTGCAATATATACATCTCAGACGAACGAATCAAAATTCAATAATCCCCGATCTCAGTGAGCAAACTCGAGCAGCAATCTCAAACTTGGAATTCCCTCGGCTCCTAAGCTATATATACTTTTGCACCGAGAGAGAACTCGCTCTCGCTCTGCAACATAATGCGCAAAGAAGAGTAGAGGGAGGGAAGACAAATTAGTTTGCCTCGTTTGTGCCCTGCGTTCATTCATTCGCTCGCTCGAGCCTTTCTCCCTCTCATTGTGCAACCTCTCCTCTGAATTCGAGTGTGTATAGGTATGCGCAACAAAAGCTCACTCTCTCTCTCTCTCTCTCGCTATCCAGCCCTAATTGAACGCCTTTAACTCTTTTATTATCTTTAAGAACGTCAGAGAGAGTTGCTATAGATACGACGGTGTACAGTATTTTATCAGCTTCTCGATATGGGGGCTATCGGTAATTATTTCCTATACACGAATTACAAGGAGATGCCATTCATCTTCCGCGACGTCGAGTGCGAGAGCTATATGCTATTTGCGCGAGAGATTTAACGACGCGTCTAAGGTCGAGTCTCGGCTCTAAAATTACGCGAGCCACAACCAAAAATACTTACTACCCATAGCTAGCGCGAGGATTTTCACCTTTCACCCGCGACGAATGTCATATTTTCCCCCCGTGTGTGCATGATGTATAGTATAAGGTATATAGAGTCTGTGTACGCTGCTGCAATAACGTATCGATTTTTCGAACTCGCGTATACGCCTGTATATATTTATATACACAAAAGTGTATACTCTAAGCAAACATTGAGAGACGCCGAGCGGAGAAGACCCACATGCACGAAATTAATTAGACGAGCGCCGAGATAATTGAGCCCAGGAAAATGCACGCATGTAATTAGCGAGGTAATTGTTCTATATAATATACACGCGCGCAAAGATTCTATTTCCACTCTCCGATTACAGTATAGGAGAATCTGAATATCTAATAAAAGTTATTACTAAATTCGACAAACTCGGAATTCACTGCCTCCCAATGAGCGGGCAGAGACGAATATTTTGAATAGTTTTCGGAAATATCTAAAACTACTCGCGAAACCACTGCATTAACCTCGGCTTCGCTCGATTTATATATTACGTACCTATTAAAATTTCGCGTCATAAATAGTTTCGATCGGAACGCGCGGTCGAAAATAAAAGCAGCCTCTAATCCACGATTTCCCGTAATTAAACACATGAAACTTTGAAAATCCAACTCTGTTATATATGCGCCGCGCATCAATCCGGGTTACATTAGAGCCGCGATGAAATATTCAGGCTTCGATGAAAGTTGCAAGGGATTTCGTATAATAGTGCACTGCATAGTCTAACGGATCGGAGCTTTTTTATCTCTCCTCTCAACGTTGCGTAATCCTTCCTATACCTAAAACTCGTCGGTTATTGTCTCTCGTCAAAATCTCAAGTATATACAACGAACACACACACACATCTTATATATATCTCGAGCACAATCGCTTCGTTGCGCCAGCCATCGTTTCTTTCCCGATAACAGCCGCGATATAAAGACTGTCCGCTCGTGTTTTTCTCGATCAAAGTATAAACTCGACAGATACTTATAAACCATATCTCTCTCTCTCCCAGTTGCGCAACAACTGCTGCTGCTGCCGACGCACTAGTTCGCGAGATATATGTATATTTGTAAATTCCGGATGAAGGAAACGGACGCTTTTCACGCCGATCGCTGGATTAGATACGACGCTTGGCTTCGATGCTAATTTTTCGGTGGATATTATAGCATCACTGCGTTCGTGCGTCGATGATTTTCGAGGGGGATGAGTCGCTCGATTTTCACCCGAGACAGTTTTTCGGCGACTCACCTATCGCGCGCCCCAATCGTGCCTTGTTTGTGCTGCGTCAGCCAAAGCGTTATATATGTATATACACTTTTGGTTATATCGAGAGAGAGAGAGAGAGAGAGAGAGAGAGAGAGAGAGAGAGAGAGAGAGAGAGAGAGAAAAAAACCACGAAATTTGCCAGAGTTATAATCTCGCCAAAGTCACCGGAGGATCGAAGTAGGCCTCTTTTTGTAGTCACAGAACGTTAGAAATCGTAGGCCGCTCTGCGGAAGATGATATTGCTCGCGCTCACGCAATAATAGCTAATATGCACGTTTTTAATCTGGTTTAGGAAGTGCCAGCGGGAGAGAGTCACGTACGCGTCGATGTTGCTGTAATCCCATATTTACGTAAACTGGCACTGATAAGAGTATACGATCGACATCTGTTACGTCGCGCACTTTGCAATTGGATTTTCCTTTAATTTACGTTAGTATAATAGACTACAATACGATGGAACGCACAGACGACGCCCAAGCTGCGAGACAGTTAAAAAAAAAAATGTCTAACGGCTCTATACTGTCCGACGGTTCAACGACACTTTGCTGCTAAGTCTTTCGAGGTTATGTCACAGTCCGGGGGTCGTCCTCGACCTCGTCCACGAGACGCGGTTGGCACTTTCGCGATATTGTTAAGAGCGCCTACAGCCACTTCCCTCGAAAACACTGTCTCTATACATATATATCATACACACCTACAAAAAGATCACTGAAGTAGATCCATGGGTGAAGAGAAAAAAAATCACTCGAAAGAGATTTTCGCGCACGACTGACTTGCTCTCCCGCCTGTGTAGACGACGAAGAAAAAACGATATAGCTTGAGAGAGAGAGAGAGAGAGAGAAAAAAAAAACGACTCGGCGGACCTTGAAAAAGTCCGATAACGGGACATCCGCTGCGCAGAACTGATTTTTCCGAAAATTCACTTTCCGTCGCTCCCGACGCTCTCGCTGCACTGATGCAGTTTCAACTAAGTACTTACGGCGTCTCTACGAAGAACTGCAGACACTGATGCACTAATATACCTATATAGGAAACTCGCGCACTATGGAACACTCGGGTTTCTTTTTTCCTGATGCCACGACTCGGGAAAAATCACGCGTCGGCCGATGCAGCAGCTCCTCGAGCTAACGGTAAATCGTCGTCGACTCGTCCCTGTTCTCTCTATATAGCTGTGTATGTATGTGGCTGTCGCGCGTCCGCGAATGCAAGAGAGACAGAGATACATAAGGAAAGTAACTCTGTGTGTGTGCTTGTGTGTGGATGCGGTGGTGTGTAATGATAGTCGTATATAGTATAAGAATGCAAGGTAGGTACTCACGGTATAGGCTTCTTGGAGATGGCTCACTGGGTCTTGATCCTCGTTCTCTTCTGATGTGCCTCGGCGAGTTCGCAGATCCGACGAGGACGGAGATATAGGCACAGCAGCAGTAGTAGCAGCAGAGGAAGAGAGAGAGAGACGACGAACAGTGCGAAATTTTCGCCCCGGACTATAGGACCTCTTCTTTTTTCTCTCTCTCTCGCTCGGTCTTTCTCTCCTATAAATACCCCTAGGCTATTTCGGTTAAGTCGAGAGAGAGAGAGAGAGTGAGATGGACAACAGCACTCTCCAGAATCCGTCGTCACTAACGCGCGCACTGTACCTGCAACTTTATTCTTCTTCTTCTTCTTCTTCTAGCGGTTCTTCCTGTGCATCAGTCGGGGAACACGACGAGTTTCCAGGCCGCTATAATACGGTATTATATAGCTATGCTATGCACATATAACGCACAGGCAGCAGGGGCCGACCTGGTGCACTGCGCGAGAGAGACAGAGAGACGCGGCTGCGGCGCGGATATAGCCGACGCGAGTATGAGAGAGACGGAGGAACGCGCGCGCGAGAGCTGCACACGCACACATGCACAGCCTCGGTCGGTAACTCCGGCACACCTTTTTCCGTCTCTCTCGCACTCGTCAGTCTTCCGACCTATTCGTATGTGTGCTGCTGCTGCTGCTACTCCGAGAGAGCTCGCAGCCCAGGCTATACACGGCGTTGCTGATTTTTTATACACATACACACACACACACACTCGCTATAGATATAGCTTGTACGTGTGCATCTGTATACCTGCCTGATGCGAGGAAATCTCTTTTCTCGATGCGATGCGGAGACCGCGGCGACGGATACTCACGAGATGGCTTTTCCGATGGAAACGAAATGCAACGAGCTGCGTATGTACATTGAGGTTATGGCGACCGAGGAGGTGGAGGCCCCTAAGACCTCGTTATTGCTATTTGCTACTTGCTTATTTTCCGACCTACACACACATATCTAATTTATACTATATATACACAGCAGATACTCGGTGGATACGGGAAGTTGGTTTGTGGGTATGTAAACTGCACTGCAGCTCCAGCTATTTAACTCGAAGCTCCGGGCTTGGCTTCGCTCAGCTCTGAACTCACTTCTCTGCAGTCTCCGCAGACGTAGACAACTGCACCCAGAGGTGATCTCCTCTAGCTGCTCCACAGCTGCTGCAGTGTAGTAGTAGTATGTATATAGTCGCACTGTCTCGTGTTTTACAACTCGCGCGCGCAGAGAGACTATTTACAAGATCCAGCCAAGTTATACACAGTATACGCGAAAGAGAGAGATCGACGACGACCACAACGAAGAGAGAGATATACACGTATACGTTTATAACACACAGTTGAGAGAAGCTAGCGCGAGAGCGCGCGCACACGCGCGAGAGCACACGGACGACGGACAGCTCTCAGCCGCCGAACACGCGAGCGATTCTCCTATAGTGCTCTCTCTCTTTCTCTCTCTAGAGCGTTGTTTAGCTGCGCGCTGCGCACACAGTCACACACGGACTCGCACTCTCAGGCAGTGGTACGAGCACAGGTGCAGCGGCGGCGCTGCATACACACCGACGCGCTGTTTACAGGAGAGACAAGGACGGAGAGAAGTGCGCGCGCTGCTGCAGCGGCGTTGAGTCTGGAGAGACGTAACCGTCGGCGCCGAGAGAGAGAGGGGGGGGGGAGAGAGCTCTTCTCTCCGCTGCTGCTGCGAGGGAGTTGGCCCGAGTTGAAGAGAGAAGGCGATATGCCTATATAAAATACACGTATATACAGCGCAGCTGTGTGCCTGTGGACACGCACACATGCACAAAGGACGAGTCGCCGTCGACAGAGAAATAGAAAGAGAGTGACTTTAGCTCTCGGGACGAAAGAGAGAGAGAGAGAGACGGTCATATGGGTAGGTATACATCCCGTATGAGTACAAAGTGTGAGAGAGAATCGGCGAAGGGAGAGATGGAGAGTCATTTTAGAATGCTTTTTCTCGTCTTCCTGCAAATTTTACAGTTTCCTGCACCACTCTCAATCTCTCTCTTTCTCTCTCTCTCTCTCTCTCTCTCTCTCTCTCTCTCTCTCACGCACACCAGCATCATAATATCGTAAGAGACTCCACGGCACTCGTTTCCTATGCACATACAGGTATACTGCACATCCACCGAGGACCAATCTAGAGGCAACCAAATGAGTCTGTGTACGCCGAATAAAGGTGAGTATCATCGTCGTGCATCCTCTTTTGCAGGCATCATATATATAATACTCCGTACGCAGAGAAGCCACGAGAGAGAGAGGGGGGAGCTACAAAGCGTCTCTCTCGCCTTTGAGCTGCGCATATCAAAGAGGCGACGAGCGAGAGAAACACGAGCGTGCGCGCGGGCGCGCAAAAAAAGGGGCAGCCGAGCTCTGGCCGAATTTCGCGAGCCGCTCGCGCTTTTCAGGGCCGCCGGGTTAACGTCACGGGGCGCACCCGCGCTCTGCACGATAGATCGAAAACGATGGACGCCCCCTCCTAACGTGCGGGGAAACTCTATATAACCAGCCGGAGGGGAGGCAAGCCGTCGCACACACTCGCTGTGTGTGACTGAGCGCTGCTGCGGAGTGGGGCCACCCGGAGAAGAGTTCGCCAGCAGCGGGGAGGCAGTTCTGCTGCGCTAAAACCGGGTCTCTCTATGTGTGTGTGGCTCCATACACGCATGGATGGATGTATGTGTGTATCGAGGGAGAGAGACGTGCTGCACGACTGCATGCGCGCTTTATTTCTGCAAATTCGCAAGCGAGGGGCTTTTGTATACGACGACGTCTGGATTTCGTCATTGTAATTGTAAATTCTTTAGCCTTATCGCGACGACTGGACGGATTCTTCGAGAGTTTATCTTTCTCTTTCTTTGTCTTAATATACGTGTGTATATAGTCCGTTATCGGGATGTGCTGGGATGATAATGATTTTCGCTATTCTTCAAGATTCTTCCATTTGCGCTGTGACTCCCGTATGCGGGTTCGCATTTTCTAAACGAAAAATTCAGATTAAAAACTCGAGCGCAGCCGCGCGTTGTTGCAACGACTGTTGCTAAGGGCCCTGTGCTGATGCAGCTTCTCTCTCTCTCTCTCTCGACCCACGCGCCTCTAAACATTCATCTATTCGCGCAACTCGATTCGGGCACTGGAAACCGCGAAATGAAAAAAAATCCTCTCCCTTATGCTGAAAAAAGGCCAATTAAAAAACAAAACTGCAGCAGCGTGTATAGTATAGAAAGAAAAAGAGAGAAGGAACGAGATAAGAGATCGTACACACATATATTTTCGGAAAACACGCCAAGACTCGCGGATCGAGCGACTTAAAGGAGATGTGCCGCGAGAGGTTTTTGCGTTTCGGAGCTGCTGTTATATAGGTGTGTATGTACTCGCGGTTCAACGGACTCGCGACGACGCTCCTATAGATGCACCATCATTGCTATACTTTTGTTTATGAGCATCAGGCATCACTCTTGTATTTTTCATCACCGCGTGTATATATAGGATACAACGGAAAATTTCCTCAGCTCGTCGGTGTCCCAAGAGAGTCTCGCAGACAATAAATATTTATCGTTTTCTCAAAAAGCACATACCTATACACACACACACACAAAAACGGCGGAGCGTCGTCCGCTCCTGAAAAGCGAAATTCGCAAATGCCTTTCTCTCCCTCGTGCATAATGAGATTCGTCGTGGTGCTTTATGGCTTCTCCCTCCAGCATAGCTAGTAGCTACTATATTGTATACGTGCAACACACATAATACCTATATACTCCCTCCCGTCTTGCTCATTTGTCCGCTGAGCGTCTTTCCGTAGATTATACTCCAGCTCATAATAAAGTATGGTATCTATACGCGGGGAATATATTCGGCAAAATTGGTCTCGTCTCTCGCTAATGAATCGAGCGGCTGCTGTTGTTCGCGTAGTTTTTGAAACACGTGATGCAGTCATAACGAGTTCGTCTGGCGCGGCCAGCTCGAATCGTTAAATTACCATGTAAATTTCGAAACTTGAAATTGCCGAAATCGCCCGTAAATCCCGGCGAAATTGGCGCGCATCAAAAAGCAAGTACCTAATACTCGGACTTGGGGAGGAAAAAAAAACACAAAATTGCCTAACGTCCGCTATCAGCAACAGAGCGGAGAGATAAGGGAGCTCTTGCAGCAATAAAATTAGATTTTTGTCCGCCAAGGTCAGCCGAAATGGATACACAACAACTCCCCTCGCTTTCCTCGAGAGCAGTGTGTATTAGGAACAAAGACGCGCGCAACTCGCTTATCACAGTGTCCCCCCCTTATGTTTATAGGTATATACCTATATACTTCGTTTTCCTCGAATATATCTTTTCCTACTCTCCCAGCCCCGGGTGTGTTCCTCGAGGAAGAGGACACACGAAGGAGCAGCTCCTCCTCGGCGATAAAATATAAAAGAGCAACATCGCATACATACACACACATAGGTGCCTCTATACTCCTCCGCGCCGGGGGAGCAAGCACAGAGAGGAGGAGGAGGAGGAGGAGGATAAGAAGAAGAAAAAGGAGCTGCTGCAGGCTCGGAAACAGGCTGAGAGGCGGAGAGGAGAGAGAGAAAGCCGATGAACCGAGTCGGCCCAGACAGGGAAAAGAGCGCGAGGCCGGATAGCCGGCAACGTCGCACTGCTAGAAAAAGACGGAGCGATACCAGCGCTCTCGGAGACTTGGCAACGCCGCGCTGCTGCCGCTCTTTCTCGCTCACGGACACGCTGGGCAATCGACCACACACGCGCACTCGTTCTTTGTGTGTGTGTGTGTGTGTGAGAGAAGCGGCCAGACCGGCCGAGGAAAGAATCCCGTTTCGTCGGCCCGGCTCTCTTTCTATACGGACAGAAGGAGGAGGAGGATCTTTGCGCAGCAGCTCGAGCGAGAAGGAGAATGCTTCTCTCGAGCATCCGCTTTTCCATCATCATCAGCAGCAGCAGCAGCGTGATTCGCTGCGTGTGTTTTTCGGAGTAACTTTTTTGTTTTGTTTTTAATATTTCAATGCTTAATTATGCGGCTAAAATCGTTTTGCATGTTTTAGAGAGCAGGGCTGCACGTAATCCCGTACTGCTGCTGAAGCTACTATACTTATAATACAAGCGGTGGCGAATCAGCACAACGTGCCTAATCTCGGAGCACACACGAGCCCCGGAGTCGAGAATGTAATACCTACAAGCCCAGCATTGATAAAACCATACCTATATGCGTTTAGCCTATAGCTGCAGTTGGACAATAGTATAGTATATAGCACGTGAGCTCTCGCTTACATCTTTGTCTCCTCTGCAGCACCGGCTCTAATTACGTGCGAGATCGTAATCTCTCGTAACGGACGCTGACCGAGAGCTGCTGCTGTTGCTTCTCTCTCTCTCTCTCTCTCACTCGCGAATATATCGTCCCCTTATAAGGCTATATATACGCGCGCTCGATGAATATTTTCTGGGGAAAATTGCTGCCACGGCGACGAATGGCATTCAAATTTTACGGGGCTTTTTTTTCTATAATCCGTCGATCGTCCCGTGAAATATACGAGTTTAATCAACTTTTCCGACATTTTTTGTCGTACATAGCTACTTTACTCTTCGATCTAAACATTTATGAAATACAATATATCTGGAAGCCCCCATACGTACACTGCCACAGCTATATATCAAACTCGCGTTTTCGGAGCCATCGATCAAACACGTATACGGCTGCAGCATTTAGTTCCCGAAAAACTTGCGTAAACAACACGCACATGTAGTTTCGCTCAGAAAAAAAATTTTGTTTCTCTCTTTTCTGCATCACAGCGAGTGTGACGCAAACGAGAAACGACGACGGAATGGAATTTCGAACAAAGTGCAACCGAAAATCGCGTTAGCGATAAGTGTAGCGGCGACGTCGTTGTGTATACGACGATAATAATGCTAACGACGCGAGGCGCGTTCGTAACGAGATTTTCGAAAATTCTCCCGGCAAAGTGTATAAGTATATGTATAGCTACGTCGATTTTCCTGGAGGTAGTAGGCGATTTTTCGGTGATGATATCGCTTTGCGAGATTGCCTCGTTATTTTTCGAATTTTCAACTCGATTCACCGAATTCGTTTAGTGTGAAAGGTGTGAGCGTTGATAAAGAGCGTCTCGTGCATATAGTGTACTCGGGTGAACTCGGAATATCGCTAATCGAGTGCTGTATAGAGACGGTGTAAGGGCGCCTGAGTTGAATATTAATTTGTGTCCCTTATTCATCCGACAAGTATATTATGCACACTGTATCCTCTCTCGCGTGTCTATAGAGAAAGAATTCGAAAAGTTTCTTTTTACTTGCGGTCGTGCTCTTGAAAAAAAAAACTTCCGAAGAGCAGAAGCTTTGCATAAAGAGACGCAAAATAATTTCATAATCCCGGCGTCTCAAGACTCCAGCAGCTTTTATATTATACAGACTTTATTTATAAAATCATAAATAAACGATATTAACTCGTTCGCTCTACAAGCATAAGAAAGCCGTTTCTCGTATACTATACATACTTATGCGCTTTAATAACCTCCGGCATCAATTCAGAATCATATCAAGTATAGCTTTCCCTTTATATACGCGGAAAAAGGGCAAACAAACTCGCGTCAAAAGAAGCTTATGTACAGTGTATCTCCGCAGCGGGTATATAACGAGCTCCGACACGTCACCGCCGGTCCGTATATATATATATATATACACTATATACCTGCCACCAGGTAAAAAAAAAGGAAGAACACACGGAGGTATTGACCAACGGCCGCGACGTGTAAAAGCAGAAATAAACAGCGCGAACCAGTCCAGAGCTCGTGTATAGACTGTACATCAGTTTATTTCTCCGCTCAACGATTCCGGGTTATTATACAGCCGACGAGATGAAAAAGACCTTTCTCGGAAAAAGTCAAACCAGACTACTCGCGATATTGTATATATGTGTACCACATATATACATACTAGCTATACAGTATTTGGCTTTGTACACTTGTAGGCGCGCACGAGGGACACTGCATAATGGAATCACGCCGATCGATCGATCGATCGGTATAGCAGTAGGCTCGTAATATACGTTGCAGAGGCATCGATTCGAATGTGGTGCAGTCGCGTGTGTGCATGAGGTATATTATAGACACACAGCACGGCGGCTGATGCTCTGAGGTCACTGACTGACGAATCTCCGAGATGCGCTTGTAAGACGAGTCGAATTTCAATTGGCCACTGGTATATACTGTGGATTTTATAGAAATATATTTAGCAAAAAGCAAAAGTCCGAGTTCTATTTGTCGAACTATAAATTTCATCAGCTCGAAACTTCCTGATTGGAACAAACAGACTTTTCTCCTCGTCAGAGACGCCGTCGTGTGTATTAGTGCATTGCAGCAGCAGCGGCGGCGAGTATACCTCTAATTCTATAAAACCTCGCAAAAGTGAAGCCAGAGCTAGCGCGAGTTAATGAATTGAATCGCGGAATTATAGCCGTGCGTCGAAAATTTCTTAATCGGATCTGTACCTACTGCAAAACTTGCTCTATCCCAGAGTGGCCCTGAATGGCCAATCAGATGACGCCGTGAAACTCGATTTTTTCCTCACCCAAGAGAGATTCCAAAATTTTCTCTCTCCCTTTCGATCAATACGCAAAAATTCACCGGACAAAAAACAGCCGAGAAAAAAAAATGAACGAAAGCCATAAAGTCACGGGGATAAATAATGCATCGAACGTCTCTCACACGCACGTGTTATATGCATAGGTACAACACATAAGCTCCTGCGAGCGCGCGGCGATTCGAATTAAAAATAGCGCGTTCGCCGAAGAGGAGTATTATATAGTCGCATAGGTGCTTTTACAATGCACGCCTTTCATCTCTCTCTCTCTCAGCTATTCTCGACGATTCCTGGCGATTTTTTTTTATCTCCAAGCATCAGTCGAGAGTAAATTAAATTTTCCTCGCTTTTTATAGCTCTCGATCGAAAATGCCATATAGCTGCATCGTTCCGCCATTCGAAATTCAAATCAGACCGGCCCTTCGAGCGATAAGAATCGCTGCAGTATAGCGAGCAAAAAGTCTGCAGGTATTATCAGAAGAGAGAGAGAGAGAGAACGGGGGTCGTGTAACATTATTCCTATACGGCCCTTTGAGCAGCAGCAGCAGCACACAGTGTGAGAAAACAGCGGGAGTCTGAAATTTCCCTCAGGTACACGCTACACCCTTTAAGAGAATCGATTCTCCCCTGCGGAATTTGAATTTGCCGTGCGCCGAGAATTTTTGCTGCTGCAGTATACCTCTCGGATTTGAATTTCCTGCGCAGGTTATTCGAGACGCCGCCTCGATTTCTTTCGATGACACGCATTTTTAATTAATAACCTCCCCTTTGAAACGCACATACAACTAGGTATATAGAAAAAAGCGAGTATATACACCCCCATGCAAATACATTACATACTCCGTATATACAGCTATATGCGGAGGCAGGTTTGC
>UCOJ01001336.1:0-33991 GCA_900474305.1 Cecidostiba fungosa | reverse complement strand
CTTCCAAGTTTTCTCATTAAATTTTCATTCGCTGAGTTCCATATTATTGCCTCCTTCGATACATTGTGTGAAGCCTTTCTGCGAGCGACCTTACTGAATTTTTAACGAAATTGCATCACGATATTGTTTTTAAACTACCTAAAATTTGAAATTACTGCGATGATTAAAATATTCAGAGAACCGCACGTAGTCTACTATTTTCATATTAAATGCAGAGATGATCCCTTATACCTTCCCATTCACGAACGATTCGCAAACACACATAGACATCGATTCCCAGGGTAAGTTCAACGACTCAAACGACGCGCCGTTGATTGCTAGGCGCCCTCGATTTCGGCCCAGTTTCGCACCTCGAAGCCCTTCGACGGAAAGAATGCCGAGACAGACTTCTCGGCAGCTTTAACGATGATCTTTATGAATTATTGAAGAGGCTGTGTACCTATGTGTGTGATAGGCTGACCTGATCCAGTTTTCGCGAGGGGGTTGTATACGCCCACTACCTGTGGAGATTGAGCTCTGATGCTTGTTATTTATTTAATTGGGAGATGTGTGTGTGTGTTGCTTGTTTTGGAAAGCGATTACGTAAGATTGTATTTCGAGCAATCGATACAGCTTATTACACCCTGAAAGAAAAGATTTTGCAGATAGGCAGGAAATTATATAATCAATATCGAAATCCTCGTTTCAGAACGTCGAATCTCAGCGGTTCGGTATTGATAAACGGAAAGGACAGGAATCTTCGGAGGTTTCGAAAAATGTCCTGCTACATTATGCAGGACGATCGACTTCTGCCACATCTGACCGTCTACGAGGCAATGACGGTCTCGGCGAACCTCAAGCTTGGCAAGGACATAAGCGCTGACGCGAAAAAAATTGTGGTGAGTATATAGTACGCGCTAGAATAACGATGAAAAAGAATAAGCTAAAAATTAATCTTCGCACGTTCTAATTGCAGATTGAAGAAATCATTGAAACGCTCGGCCTAAGCGACGCGAGTAATACGCAAACCCATTGTCTCAGCGGCGGCCAAAGGAAGAGACTGTCGATTGCGTTGGAGATGGTGAACAATCCGCCGGTCATGTTCTTCGACGAGCCTACTTCCGGCCTCGACAGCTCTTCCTGTTTCCAATGCCTCAACTTGCTCAAGTCGTTGAGCAGAGGAGGTTCGTATTTCTTATAATAATAACAATTTTTTTATTTCATACATTTCACATCATCGTTTCCTCGCCGGAATTTCAGGAAGAACAATCATCTGTACAATCCATCAGCCAAGCGCGAGACTGTTCGAGATGTTCGATCACCTGTATATTTTAGCGGAAGGCCAGTGCATCTACCAAGGCAACGTGGGCGGACTCGTGCCCTTCCTCTCCTCGATGTGCCTCGACTGCCCCGGCTACCACAATCCTGCCGACTACGGTATAAATCGTCCTCGCTCCTTTTCTTTTCTTTAAAATTCATATCTATATATTCTAATCGAGTATTTTTCTTTTGCAACCGCAGTGATGGAGGTGGCATGCGGAGAGCACGGCGAGTGCGTGCACAAGCTCGTCTGCGCGGTGAACAACGGCAAGTGCAACAATTACCAGCACCACCAGGCAGCCCTTCAAGCAGCCCAGACGGTCTCGAACGACATCGCCAAGCAATCGCCGCCTCAAGAACACGAGGCTGGCGGCAAAGCTGAAATGGCGAGTCTCATGCCAAACGGTGTGGCCAAACCAGCTGCTACTGGTAACGCGACGACGAACGGCAGCAGTAACGGCAACGGCAACGCCACCGTCCTCAATATGCCTGTGTCCTGCACGACTTCTTTACTCGACAGCGCCGAGAGCATCGAGCAGAAGGTCGGCTTTCCTACCAATGGTTGGATACAGTTCTGGATTCTATTGAAGAGGACCTTTCTTTCCCAGATTCGAGATATGGTGAGTTGAATATATATTTAGGTATATGATTGATGATTTTCGATCATTCGTTTGATATATAAAATCGACTACTCTCTGTTGCAGACGTTAACGAGGCTAAGGCTGATTTCACATATTATAGTTGGTTTTCTTATTGGTGCAATTTACTACGACATTGGCAACGACGCCTCCAAGGCAATGAGCAACGCCGGTTGCGTCTTTTTTACCGTCATGTTCATCATGTTCACCGCCATGATGCCTACGATTCTCACTTGTAAGTTTCGAGCTTGTATATAGTTTCTATCGACCTTTGATTATATTATCTATACTATAACGTTGATGCTTTCTGTACAACACACAGTTCCCGTGGAAATGGCCGTGTTCGTGAGGGAGCACCTGAACTACTGGTACTCTCTCAAGGCTTTTTACCTGGCGAGATCCTTGGCTGACATACCATTTCAAGTGAGTTATCGAATAATTTATACCAAATGCATGACTCTACCTCTCGTCTCACTTGCAGATCGTCTACTCGGTGGCTTACGTCATAATAGTTTACTTCATGACGTCGCAGCCGCTGGAAATCGACAGGTTTCTCATGTTCCTCAACATTTGCATTTTGACATCACTGGTCGCCCAGTCAATCGGTCTGCTGATAGGCGCAGCGATGAGCGTCGAGGTAAAAGATTTATTAACCGATGATCCATGCTTTTTGCAGAAATTAACTTTGAGAACAACAGAGGATGATACTAAAACATATGTTCCAGAGCGGCGTATTCATAGGTCCGGTAACGTCGGTGCCGATAATCCTGTTCTCCGGCTTCTTCGTCAACTTCAACGCGATGCCGGCCTATCTGAGTTACCTCCCGTACGTCTCGTACGTTCGCTATGGCTTTGAAGGTGCGATGATCAGTGTCTACGGATACAATCGCAAGTCACTCAAGTGCAGCGAGGACTTTTGCATGTACAAGTCGCCGCGCAAGTTCCTCAACGACATGTCGATGGACAAGGCTGTCTACTGGATCGACGCGGTTGCCCTCATCAGTTTCCTCATAGCCCTACGCGCCGTCGCCTACTTTGTGCTCAGGCTCAAGCTGCGCTCGCTGCGTTAAATATAAGCGCGACAACGTTATTATTATATATTAGTAGATGATTATTTTTTTTTTCGCCAGCCGCGTATTTTTAGCCTCCGCACACCGACTTATACATATAGACAATAATGATGTCGGAGGTAAGAGAGAGAGCAGACTCTCTGTTATTATTATTATTATTATTATTATTACTTATATGACGCGCGAGACAGCGCCGAATCGGTTGTATACAGAGGGTTATATATGACATGTATTATTCCCTGATGCAGTACTGCCGAACGTTCTTTCGCGCGTTTATGTATAGTGCCAACGACTTGCTCGTGTCGCGTCATGATAATTATCGTTTTCTTTTTTGGACTCTGTAATAACGTTATCACCGCGGAATTCAAAAGCGCACGCATTATTTTAATGAACGTCTATTGAGATAATTTTCCTTCTTCTATGATATTACGTAGAACAAAGATGAGTAATGAAGCGTTGTTGGCATTATAGAGAGCTCGTGTGCTGATGATGACTTATATATCTCGTTCAGAATCATCGCTAATATAAATAACGTAATTTATTGATAATCGAATATATATCCGACGTGGATTTCGCGCTGTCTCGACGGCCGAATATCTTTTTTTACTTATAATAAATATATATATAGGGACGAAAGAAAATTGTACTAAAACGAAATATTATGATCTCGAGGAAACGAACGAGTCGACCGCCACAGTCGTTGTCGTTCGCACGCTATAATAGGAACAAAATGTATAAAAATGACGAAATAACCATACGAACAGGACGATTCATAAATAACACTTTCACATACACACACACACACACATACACGCACGGACTCGCGCGCGATATATACCGATAGTTTTTACGCTAGTTTCCAAGTCGCTTCGTCGACGTATGTACAACTATATACACACTGTAATATGATACGTTTTTATATATAAATAATAGATCACACCCAGAGGAGGTTGTAATAACGAGAGAAAGAGAGAGAGAAAAAAAGGAAGCAGAAAAGAAAAAACATTATATTAACGTACGTCGACTCGAAAGTATATCGTAGCGTAAAGTTGCCTTAGTTTTTGTGGTACTATCGCTATATATATAATATTACATATACGTACGCGCGCGCGCAGCATCACACGTGCTCGCGGGTTGCGTGCTTTTAGGGATACGTTGTATGTATTCGAAGTATATACTTTATTGTTTTTTTATACCGTAGTTAAGGGGACAATTATTACATTATTGCTATGCTATACATGTATGATTTAAAAGTATACACATTATATACTACGATTATTATATATGAATATTATATAATCTAAAATATATATGTACGCACGCCGAGTCGACGCCTTATTGTCGCACGAGCGTCGACTTGCGCGTATGTATGTATTATTATAGACGATAAGTGAAAAAAAAAAGTTTTGTGATAATGACAAGGCGCTTCTTCGTCCTGTTCAGCATATTATATGTAAACAATTGGGGATTATCTTGCGCGCGAGTTATTAATTTCCGTTGCAACGTGTGCAGTGCAGACGAGATGATTCGTTATATATACGTATAGACTGTGCGATGCAATATTATATACACAAACACGTATAATATAGGTGCTGATGCGAATGTTACGTTGAATTTTTACCGAGAGGTGTGTAGCGTTTACGCGAATTTTGTTGAACGATATGAGGACTGATAATATACCTATATATTCCGTGTAATATATACTTATAAGAGAACGAGAGAGAGAAAGAGTCGTACATGTGTGCCGTTTGATTTTTCGTTTTATCCTGCACAGGACGAAGGAAAATCGTACCTTGCCGTCATCAAAATTTTGTATATCGTTGCAGCGCCGTTATATATACCTATATTACGTACGAATGGGTATATAAGCATCGTTTATTTTCTCCCGATTCGACGTTATATAGATAGAGATTTTGTGTAAATCGAGCGTTTTTATCACTTTTTCCATATTGTACGTTTTTCTTATAATTGCGCACTTGAGTTACGCAAAATAAGGCGAGCCATTTTACGAGGGGGGTAAACATTTTTAGCGCCTATATGTCGCCGACTTTGTTTTTATTTTCTACTCACGCCAAGCTGTCACACTTTAGTTGATTATTATTATTATTATTACGAGAGTAATGGTATTATGTTTAATCCAATAAATTATATTGAAATTATATTTTACTGCACCTTTTATGATTTACCATTTATTTTACGAGCTATTTCTCTGCACACTTTTCATTTCCCCGAGACTTGAAAATCAAAATCCTCTTTATTATTATTGCTTATTCCGAAATAGTGTGTAATAACAGACGAAAGATTCATAATTTTGCATCCTGCTTTTCTATTTCAGCTTATTCGCATATAGCTGCGTAATTTTATTTTTAAATATAGGCAGTAGATGTTATCATAGCGTGGCTACTTTGACTATATAGAGAGAAAGAAGACAAATAATTTACCGAACGCTGCAGTTATATACTCAAAACCTTTGTACTGAACCAATACGTTATAAGTATTATAGCTTCGTATGCGAAGACACGCAGTGAACCAATCGACAATTGGAATTGTAAAAGAAGAACTCTATTCGTATGCATCAGCAGTGATAGTCAATTCACAAGACTTTGTTTCGTCGCCAATGCGATCTTTTCCAAATTTGTTTGATTCTACAAATTACATTTTTTTTTTTTGTTAAACATACATACAATACACGCGATCTCAAAAATTTGAAAAATTTGTCCAAGTTCATTCATACTGTATAGCTGAAAAGATTTTCCAATTACTAGCCAGATGAAAGGCACGACCTTAGGTCGGCAGTGTAATAAATAATATAGCAAGACTCTCTCATATACGTCCCTCCACTTGTCTATAGATAAAGTGTTATACGTAAATAAATAAATAAACCAACAAATTAAACGATTGAGGCGAATCGTCAATACATAATATAGGACTCCGGGAGAAATTGAGAAAAAGCAAAGAGACAGCAACTGTCTATAAAACTTCGAATCCAATGATTTAGCCTCGACGCTGCCAATAGAGCCAATCACTTTAGATAATATATATATATATACTTACACGCTGCCGAGAGACGCCTGTGCTTTTTCGTAAACCGACATCTTCGAGTATATGTAGGCACAATCAACCTTTTTTATGATAAGTACACAACGCTATACAGAATTTAGCTGTATATAAATTTCTCCGTATACTCCGTTTTATTTTCGAAATTCTTCCAACGTTTTCGGCTGATCTCGTACGTACGACAAATTATGCAATCATTCGACGCGAAAATATATAAAGCAAAAAAAGGAAAGCTAATCCTTATATAAATAAAATATGAGTGACTCGCAGGAAATTGCAGGCCATCATCATCTCGGAGAGCAAATATTAGGAAAAGTTTCTCTATCCTCCGTTCATATATACCAAATGTGATTGTACTATTAAGAAGAACAACAAAACCGCATCTCACGACATCACAAGAAATATATACATCTGCAAAAAGAGGCTTCTGAAAAAAACAATACACACAGACACAAATAAAAGCTTATACTCTCGAGACCAATCACTGGCTGCCTGAGCATTTGCTTCTCCTTTTAGACGCGAATAATAATTTTCCGTAGACAGTCGCGCGATGACGAGAGCAGCGACTCGTGTTATATATATACACACACCCTCTTATATTATGTACACATTGTATTACGCGTGTGCGATTTATATTTTCCGAGTGACAGCGGAGAAAAATAAAGAAAATTACACTATACAACGTGCTGCTCGAAGTTTTTAGCTGCGATGCGAGACGACGACGACGACAACAAATAATAAATAAAATAATAATCTAAGAAGACACATGAAACATATATAAACGAAGCGGATTGCAGCCGAATAATCGAACAAAATGATAGCTTGCGATCGATTTATGTCAGACACTCGTTTATTGTGTGAGAACAGAGAGCAGAAGGAAAAATATATTATTGTTGAGAGAGAGAGATGAGAAGAGCGCGTGTAGCAACGAAAATAAGCTGAGAAAATTAATGGCGCTAAGAACAAAGACTTTTGTCGAAGCGTCGAAATTATTCGCCGAGCGATTTTGTTAAACTTTTGCGCGCGACTTTTGACTGCGTACTTAATACAAATTTGTTTTTTTTTTCTTCTAAAACGTCGTTGTATTGCGTTCTCGAAACTTTACGAGAGCAGAGATTCTTCTTTTTATTATTGGCGGTTCTTAAGGATGATTGACTATGTTATTACTCTTAAGGTACGGCTGTTGCGAGAATTGAATTGCACCAAGTTATTGAGAAATTTCGAATGTATTGCTAATAACGTACGATTTAGTTGGTGCACATATTACGACGTTGTCACGTTATTATTATTACCATTAATCTGCAATTTAGTGTATAGATGAGAAAAACTATAGCTATATATACTTTTGAAACGCGAAGAAGCACATTAAGGTATTTTTTATTAAATCAAGTCAACTTAGTTGGTAAAATCTTTGTCAGTAAAGATACATATATAAATTATTAATGTGATAGCCGTATATTAAAACGTTGAATTCAGTATCAAAGCGTTCAATTCAATTATTTCGAAGCTTAAAGCTTTACGTGAGAGAATCAGGAGGAAATTGTGTAAATAAATTTGTTTGTACAAAAAAACAGTATAAAGATTAAAAAAAGGTATATATAAAAAATTGTCGAGAGATTCTATTTTAAAGAGCTATAAGTCATACCCACAGAGTATATCAAATAAGTTTTATCGAAATTGAAAATTTTATGAATTTAGTTAAGTATGATAAATATATATGAAAATATACCACGAGACACCTATGCGTAGAGAGACGCGTATAAAATTACAAAGCGCATCGTAAAACGAAAAAGTTTGCTAACGCCAAGAAAAAATGTTCCCTCTCGGTGTCAGCCACGCATCACTTCAATCAGCACATAATACACTCACACATATACACACAAAGTTGAATCTATATAATGTCAATTACGGATGGCTTTGTGAACTGATCGACGAATAAAAATACGAGAGTATAACCAAAACGAACTGAAATCGCGTTCAGCCTATATAGAGAACACAGTCGCGGGGACATTTTATTTTGCGATTAACAAATTTTCAACAAAACGAGTAGGTCAAAAAGCGTGTAAGTAATGAGTTAATGAAGATCGGTATAATAATATCGCGTGTACAACATGGACCTGCAGCTCTACTGTACATGTATAAAATAAAATAGCGTTTAACGAGTAAAGTATCTATATGAAAATCACACTAAAATAATACGAAATAAAACTAATGAAGAAAAAAAAAACAATGATCATAACGATTATTATAAACATTTATGAACTAATAACAATGCTAATAATAATATACTATAACGATATTAATAATGAAGCTAACTGTAAATGTCGTGATTGTCCGCTGATTGCGCGCTTGTAATTACGTACATACACACATACATCAGTATAATTATAATATAAATGATAGTTTATATATATACCGTTAAGATAAAAAAAAACAATTCTCGTGTTCGTGTATGTAGTTATACACACAGAGGCGTGGACCTGCGTTTTAACAAACAAAAAAAAATAATCAAGATATAAAAAAATGAATAAACCTCGTTTTTTATGGCGAATTTATAATCATCGAGATGCGTAATATATATCTCTCATTCACATTCTGACAAGACAGCGTAGGCATTGAAGAAAGAAAGACGACACGTTGTAACAACGTCGAAGAGCAGACAATTTTTTTTTCGAGAGTGACAAAGCAATCGAGAGAACGAATAAGGTTCACGAAACAGGCCATCATGACATGAATAAAAAAAACGCATATATATACCGAATACACCACTTTTTCAAGTAATGTAATTTTGTATGAAATCGATACTAAACGACAAAAAAAATATGTAGCGAAGGTAACGTTGTACGCATGAGGATGATAAGGGCTGTGAAGGCGGGTGTCGAACGGATTTGGCTGTATAATAAATCGTATATTCAGATTCGCTGGAAAGTGCGCGATATATGTATAATGTGTATACGTGTTACACACGGCATGAGTCTTACGACGACATGTGAGGAAATATCCCACGTTTGTATGGAACTACGAAAGCACAAATGAATAAACGATTGTAAACGACAGTTGCTTCTGTGTTTTCATTACCTTTGCAAATCCGTGGTTCCCAGGAAAATAAAAAGCGATATTAATGTCGCTCGCTCAATTTATTTTCATCGTTTAAAATATGATGGATACAAGTCGTGTATATTACATTGGGAAAATATGTTTTAATATTAGGCGCTGACAATCAATGCTTATTAGATCCTAAGGACACTGAGCGAAAAATCCAGTCGCAACGAAAAATAAATCGTTAAAAAATACGAACAAAAAGTAAAAACACAATTTCGCGCAACATCGATTTAAAACAAAAAATGTATAATTAAAATTCTTACTATGTTCTGGTAACGATCGCAACTGGATTCTTCATCGTAGGCAAATACCGCAAAACGCTCTATAAGTTCAACTTCAATAATAACGCGTAGCCTAAATTAAAACATTAGGCCCGCTGATTGCCATTGGTGACTCGTAAACTACGAACATCGGCGCTTCTCTTACACTCGCAAGACTATACAAGATTCCTCGAATGCTGACTAGCAAAAATTCTCATTTTTTTCATATCTTCAAAAGATCACAGGTAAAATGGAAATAATCGTCGCCCCGCTTGCTGTACAGCTGCCCTGAGTAGGCTGTGTGCTGAGGTATATGTATTCGATATACACAAGAGCGCGTGTCTATTATACGCATTTTTCCATTCGAGCTTACTAATTTTATCCACAACGTCGACAATCTTTGCCTTGTTATCGTTCAGCACCATTTTGTCTCCTTTTACTTAATTTCTTTATCATTAATCTCAATCACATGCCATTGCTTGGATTCAAATGAAACGACGAGTTTCTCAGTGCCTCCTCGCGAAACTTAATGAGCCTTGATATGAACGTATTGAGCACTGAGCTGGCGATTCTTGCTGTCTTTGTTCTCGTCAACGACGAAATGCAGAGTAATTAATTGGTTGATCAATCACATCGCTATATCGCTAGTAAAAGTAAATGAACACTGAGTTACGCAATCGAAGAGTGTATAATGTTTACAGATCGACTGGTTCTCGCAAAGGCAGTTCTCAAGACTCTCTCTTTATCTCTCACTACGCAAAGAGTAGATTCCGAGGAGACAGAATAAAAATAAATGAAATGCATCGTTACACAGTATGAGAGCGTTATTGTATAATATACGAGTCGACGAAAGGCGGCAGTTTGTAAAAACACCATTTCCGTTGAGCCTCAACTAACTTTTCGATCAAACTTAATTTCTCGTAATACCCATCGTAAAAAGCATTTGGTAGAATTTGCAAATTGAAGCATATACGCGATTAACCTAATACCTCTTGGGCTTCTCCTCCGAGGATCACAACGAAGACCTAGCATTCAAAAAGAATTTTTTTTAACTTTCTTTTTAGCAGCGTGAGATTCTCGTGCATTAATCTGTTGTACTGCGAGCAAACGATAAATATACATAGTTAATATTAATAGTAATAATGTTTCATTGTTAATAAATATAAAAAATATCTTGCGATTCGACGATGAAACGAAAACAGCGCATATATTACTTTACCATAATAATAAATAATTTATCTCAACGAAGAATTAGAACAAGCCCTATCGTGCAACGAGTAAATTATGCTCGATTGGCATCGAAGTCTCGCTCTTCGTTACATTGGTTAAAAAAATAAACGAAAACGCAGACAAATCGCAGCGTTCGTAACGGCGATATACAATATCCGGACAATAATCGGTGCTCATCGATCACATACGATTTATACAAAATATCCTTACACGTGAAAAATTACCACAGGCTCTCTCGCCTTTTTATTAGATACACATTCGCAGGCATATACTCGTACATGTATATTACGTATATATTATATACGCATTCAGGCTCTTCTCGCGGCGTTATAACATCATCGAAACCTTTCAGGAGTTTGACACCTTGTATTCAAATTATTGCACTCCGTTGCGAGGTACTCGTGAAAAATACTATTAGACGCCTATTCGGGTGCGCGCGCGAATTCTAGACCAAGCTAAACATTAAGCCAATTTTACTGGTTTATTTATCGTAAATTATTCTAGTAAAAGTCGATTCGCCGCCTTCTCTCGCTCGAGAAGCGCTTCTCCGGCTATCAAGATTAAAACTTGGAAGCATCAGAGTTCTTTAACGTTTAAGTACTTATTAACTCGTATAAAATAAAAGTGTATAAGACAATTTATTTTACTTTTATTGATCGTCACTTATTTTTCTTCAATTCTTTCCTTACTTCTACGTTTAAGCGTGTTCGTTGTAAAAAAAGATTATAATGATATTTTATTCTCACGATGTTATCTCTAGTTATGATATTACCGATATTATCGATATCTTGAAAGCTTCGTGCGCGAAAAACTTCATTGCTGTACAGTAGAGATTTAAAATTACAAAACAGAGGCGCGTGCTATACAAGAAATTAAACGTATGTACGTTGTACAATGGCCGAGTCGCGAGCTTATGCATGCAAGTGCAAACGACGTATTTAATATCACAGAACGCGATAATTCAATGAATCGGTACGGTATAAGAAGCGGTGTAATACACATGCGGTGCCGTTGTGCGGCAGCGTTCGCTAATCGACGCGGTGAATGATCGCTTGTTTCATGTCAAAAATACTACTCGGGCCTGGCAAAACTAATCAATGATCTTTAATACTGATTACCAGATAACTTTTTTTTTATATAATTATAGTCAAGAAATTAAAAATTTTAAGAGAAAATAAAAATTACTTTTAATAGAGAACCAAAAAATAATCACTAGCAAGTTTTTAATATCATTAATTAGAGTTACCGACCGATGATGTATGAATGAAAATCTAGACGGAATGAAGTGGATGGAGGCGATTTTCGTTCCGGAATCTCAACGAGGCTAAATTGGTACCTGCCCAATTCAGCTATCAGTTGTGCGTGATTTTATGAACCGCGTTGCAAAGAAAAGTGCTCGCTTTTACAGTTTCTCTTTCTCTTCTTCTTTCTAAGTTGAAAAAGCGTGAAAAAGCCGTATGCGGTGCGCTATATATCGGTAAAAAGCGATTTATATTACAGTTCAGATCCTTGACTTCACGTGTTAAAATGCGATAAAAGACCTCGCTTGTTTTCTTACTTTACTTGAGTCTGTTTGACATCGTCGAGGTCAATTAATTTACCTGAGCCAGTATAATTGTTCTTTACATTATCATTAGCTTTTGTGACTTGAAGTACAACGATTTCATTACGCAGTTTCGAAATGTATTAGATTGTTTCGTAATCGTTACTTTATCAAATGTTTAGAAGAGACTTCTATATAGTGTAAAAACACCTTCTAAAGTTCTAGTGTCTGATATAATCTGATATTAATAAGATTCATTTTATATATACCAAGTTCAAGCGGAAGAATATCGCAAGTAGGAACGTTATTGAATGCTGTAACGAATACAATCAATTTAACTGGCATATCATTCTAGAAATCGTAGAAATTTAAGAAGAAATTAAAAACAATCAGCAATTCCTAAATTGAAATATAATCTTTTCCAGTTTCTCGAGTACCGCACTAAATTTTTAATAAAAATGAGTTGAAGCAAGCACCGTTTAATTACACTCAAATTTAAAATTTGCCTATATGAATATATTAAAACATCTTAAAAACACTAATGACAACAAATAGTACGCAAAATTTTTCCTCTTAAAAACTCATAACCAAGTAAATTTTTGTCTCACAAAAATACGCACGTCGCGTAATAAGAATTCAAAAGAATAAATTTTCGGCAGGGCTCTTAGCCCGCCAATTTTTGAAATTCTTAGCGCAACATCGTGCCTCGGTACACACAGAGCGCGAATAAGTTTATTGAACAACAAAAACTAATCCGGCGCACTGCCCTATTACGTTAATAAGTTAAAATTTGTTATAATTTAGCCAAAATCGACGAATTCAGAAGTTAACTATGCCTTGAAAGTGCTCGAACTATGTTCTAGGTGCCTTTCTCTGTCGGTTATTTGACTGGTTGCATTTGCATTGTTCCGTTATGTTCGCGTTGTTGTGTACTCTGGAGGTGATATGTGGCAGCAAGCTTAGAAGATTAGAACCGCGAAGACTGCTGACAAAGCCGCTGCGCCCCAGAAACGTATGGGCACAGTTGTAGAGGTTAGTTTGGAGCAACAGAACACTATCGAGGTCTTCCTCACTGGAAATAAAAATTTCGTTAACAATCGGTAATTAGAGTCTCGGTATAAAAATGTAAGTAATTTACCTGGCAGCTAAAAGGAATTTTTGGAAAAGTCTATTGGGCACTGTTCTTGGTCTATCGACCGTATCTGCGTAGAGGTCGGTTTCTCTATTGTAAAGTGATAGAAAATCGGATAATTGCTTGGCTGTTATTGCGGCTCTATCCTTATCTCCCAATTTACTACTTGGCAACTGAAATCAATTTTCGTCGTTTAATTGCTTGAAGAATTGAAGGTCGCATAAAAAGTAGAAAATACTGACGGTGAACAAGAAGGGTGTCCTTAAATTACTAGCCGATTGTTGCAGAAACTTGGTCACGAGATCGCAACAAATGGGATCAGGATTTTGTGAGGATATTTTGCGCAGTATGTGACCTAAATACAAACCGAAGGCTTTTCTGGCTTCTCCATGACTAAAAATGAATACGTTTTTAAATTATTGATTGACGCTGATCTGATAAGAGCGCACTCAAGGAGTATGTAACAACCTCAATTTGTTTCCTTCGTGCATCATCTGCATGACTTGAGCTTTGTACTTGTGCGTATCGATGTCCAAATTTTCCTTGCTGTCATTCCGATCCAAACTCTGTTTATGACCCTTGACCAGTGCTCTCTCGTATCTTTCAAACCTGAAAAGCCAATCGAATGCGTAAAATATCTTGCGATATCTTCTTATGTGCGGATAATTATACAGTTATATACTCGAGAAATTTCATTACCTCGACAATCGATCCAGCTTGACTTCAGGAATTATGAAACCCGGCGTGCGACTAGCTGCTGGAAACAATTGCTCGTGCAGCATCAAGTTGTGATTGGTACTCGAGGTATGCTGGACTCTTCCGGGCCCGAGAGGATCCGTCACGACTGGAATGCCCGTTGATGGATCTGCGGACCGATTATAGAAGTAAAATATAAGCCTGTCGATACAATTCGCGTGTACATAATAATAAATCTTAGAATTGAATAAAATTTACCTAAATACTGAGAATACAACTCCCACGATTTGGGACTAGGAAATATGAGTACGAATCCGCCTCGGCGCTCGAATTGCGCCCTGGCGGATGCTAATATACGCTGCTGCTCGGAGCTGAGGCCGGACTTATTAATACTGGTTTTAGTGGCAGTCTTCTTCTTCTGATTCAGCGTCTCCGCCGAGTGGACTCTTCTACACTGGAATACAAAGTTGTTCGGTCGTTAACATTTTAATGGACGTTTTATATTTGCGGAAGGAAGAGCAATATCTCAAAATAAATATGTCACTTATGTTTCCTCCAAATCATAATTTTTACGTTTCTACGGTATAGAACGTCGAAGATAAGCTTCTCCAGAATTACATTAAAATTTAATCATCCGGTATATTCTTGCGACTCCACTTCCTCCAACATATCACGCGGTTTATTTCTGTTCCTCGATTCTATTAAATCAAACCTCAGCCAAACATGAAAAAAAAAAATTTGCCAAACATCGTAAAATTCCCAGTCACAACACATCTTCCCAAAAAAGGCCATTCGCATATTCAGCAAACAGCCGAGTCATAAACAAATTTTAGATCCTCCGAAAAGGCTGTAATATATATAAAAAAAAAATCGGAAACCTTGCAGAACACATGAATCACACGGGTGATTCACACCGACCGTACCGTTAAACCTTATACACTTACAAGAGGCGCACCTTTTATAGTCGCGCAAAAGAAAAATACTCACACTGGTCATTCGCTTGGCGGGATTGACGGATCTGTGAGGGTGCGAGCTTTTTGGCCGGAGAATAGGATCGACGGCTGGAACTCCCACAAGAGTCAACAAGTCGGCTATGAGGGCAGACTTCAATCTGACGTCCAGAGGAGAGTCGCAGCCGAGGGACGGCGTCAGATTCACCTCGAGTAGCCATGGCTTTAACGTGTCGTCGATGAGGATGTCGAAGCCGAAGAGTTCTGTTGAAAATGAACGCATCGTTGTATTATTTAAATCTGCAGAATTGATGAGTTTATTAATAGCGAGTCGAAGAAGCAGGACTACATTATATACGACGCATAAATTTGCGGTTGCAGTGGAATTTTCTGAAAAAAAAGACGAGCTTCCTTTTCGCGATTTCACGTAGATAAAAATCGGATGATTCACGCGAGAATCATTAGGCATTCCGCGGCGGATGAGGAGAGAAAGGCGGTATTACCGAAGCAAGTGTCGGGATGTTTAACGAACTGCTTGATGCCGCTTATTATTCCGGATGCGGTGGCGAGGATTGATTTTATAATGATGTCTTCGATCCGCTGCATCAGTAACTCGGTGTCCTGGCCGATCGATCGTAGGTGCCTGAGTAAAGCCGACAGGGTCCACTTGTGGCCGACGTCTTCCGCGTCGGGATCTTCACTTCTAAATAATGAATTATTAATTAATGTCGGATGTTTCTTATTTTTCTTTCGAATCTATTTTCGGCAAATGAAGACGATATTTACAAAAAAAAATCAAAAAGCAGAGATGCAAATGCTTACTTGACGTAGTCCACGTGAAATTTGTTGATGCTGTAGTTGCACAGATGCATACACGGGTTCCAGACATACTGATTGTCCCCATCGTACTTTACGGTCGCGAATCTTACCAGACCCTCCTCGTAAAGATAGATCAACAGCGGATCGTAGTTCGTCACAGCTACATAGAGGCGTAGGTCGCATTTATGGCCGTCCACCAGCAGAGGGTTGTTGATGTACTGGGCGACGATGACCGACTCGTCCGTCAGGATTTTCTCCGGCTGTGGATTTTTAAAGGAATCATCAGATTAACGTGTATATACTTATCGAAAGGAAGTGTGCGTTGGTAGCTGGAAAAAATATTGCTCGTTATAAAAATTTAACTGCTATCTTTACGAGAAAAGTGATGTGAAAGCACCGTATAATATACAATATACGTCACACAGCCGCGCGGCATATAAACAATGTAATTTCGAATAAAAGTGCGCAGGCCGATAAATTATATACCGAGGAAGCGAATTCGGTGTGTCGTTAATTTTGTCATTACTACTAGAGCCGTAATTAAGCGCTTAATTCAATACACCTACTCTCGCAAGCAGTAAACGAAAAAACCTTCAATTAGAGATAATGCACAGTTGAAAAGGTAATAAAGATAAACGCGTTGCATAGTCTGTATATACATTTGTTTGTATGCGAAGGTACAACACAATTCATTTTTTTTCTTTTCCGGAAGCAGTGGAAAAAAACACTATATTACATTCCGAATCGACTGCAGTAGCCTCGAACGTGTTAAAATTTACTGAAATTACGAGGTCGCGTTATCCAAGCAATTGCGTAATTGCGTATAACCTACTACTGCGACGAAACTCCATAGATGAAAAAAAAAGAAAAAAATAAAATAAATTCAAGCACACTCACACTGTTGACGATGTAAATGCCTCGTCCGCGGGAGCTAGCCTTGGGCTTGACGATCCAGGGTCCGCGGTACCTGAAGTGCGCCGTCTGCAACTCTCGTGACTCGTTCGGTAGTAAGAAGGTCTGAGGTATGAAGTCGAGATTGCGCACACCCTTACTCCGTTGCATCGCCTCGATGTTCTTGTACAGCCGGTCCTTGCGTGTTATCTCGTACGATCTGCAGCGGAGTAGACGACGGGTTTATATTATTTGTCGCTCTCGTCGTGTTGAGAGATGGAATCGTTTCTTTATTTTCGTTTTATTTTGCACGATAGTCTCTTTAGTTTTACATCGAGTATGCGACGTTAATTTTTCCTTTGCGCGGGCAATTGTTTGAAATATTTTCACGTATATATTGAAATTTGTTTTAATAAAAATGCGAAATTGAATATATATGATATCCGTTCGATAGTACATTCGCTGTATAGACATACACCGGCTGATAGCGGAAATGTATGTATATTTCGTGTAATAGAATTTTACGAATTTAATATAAGAATTCCAATCTTTTTGGTACAATTTTGCCAGGCATTACTGAAATTCATACGGGCACGTTATATTCCTCCCTGTGTATGTGTGTGTATATATATACCGTATACACATACGAAATTGAAAATAAAGTTCATACGGAATATAATACCTCGATTCTCTTTTACGACTGTTACGTTCTTTTTCTTACTTTCGTTTATTCAACGACATGAAAAGACGAGAGATAAAAGTGTAATTCATGTTTTAAAGTCTCGCGCCCGTAAAGTTCTCTCTTAAACAAAGTAAAGTATTCCAAATTAACGAATGTGTTTATCCTTTGGCGCCGCCGTATTCTCGAGAGTGCGTGACTCAAAAAATACCTCGAATTCTTGGACCTCGGCCAGGAGGAGATTAATTAGCGTAATTGATAATAAAAGTAAAATCTCGCGCGGTAACATAATATAGCAAACGTGTGTGTGTGTGTGTATATATATACCTCGGAAAGTGGTTCACTTTTTGATAAGGCAGCAGATTACGAAGAACATCGGGCTTTGGATGGTTGCCCATCCACAGAATGTTGAACGTGTTCTCGTTCATGGAAACCTGGAAAATACAAACGAGATCGACGAATTTCAATAAAAATTTCAAGATCTTTTATCACACACTGATATAATACAGATGCATATATATAACACGATATTACAGAAACCGATCTCCAGGCATCGATTTCACTATATACGGCATCGTGCCACTACGTAACGAAATAATAAGGTCGATCCGCAGCCTCACGAGTCGTCGTACGACAAAAAGCTTCGTCGAAGATCAAGCACCGTGCAAAAATGCACGTATCCATCGCGGACAGTTTTTTACGGCATAAATCTCGTGATATTTATATTTCGCACACATCTCTCGATTTATACACATATATAGATGCACAAGATTCAACCGACGCGATGACGACGACGGCCTTGTCACCGCTGGCTTTTTAAAGACATAAATGTTTTCATTAGCCGCTCTCTACTGAAGAGACGCGAATCTCCGTATGAAAAGCTATAGCTTTTTCGAGCGATTATGCGACGCCGACTATATACACTCAGCGCCGTTACTTCAACAATTTCATAAACATCGTGTGCGGTTGTGTCACGCTTTAGCCTTGTATTAGTTTGCCTCCTCTTTGAGTCTGAAAGATCCACGGGTCGATTTCGCAAGAAAAGGGTTGAACAAAGGAGTAGCACAGAAAATAAGCTTCCTGAATCTCGGTTCAAGGGTCAGAGTAGAGTCTCCTCAAGATCGAGCGCACACACTTGCGTCAGAGAGAAAAAAAAATCATATCCGCTATATCCAATAGCGATTCAAAATCCGCGCGCGTCCCTCCCGCATCAAGGGCGCGAACGTTCACTTTTTCCAAGTGGGCTAATCACGTTCGCGCGTCATCATAACGGCGCTCGTTTGTATTTCCGCAGTAAGTATATATACCTGTTGTCTCGGGAAAACGCGAGCGAGCTATATAGCAGACACTGTGTACTTCAAGGCTGCTACATACCTACTCGTCGCCGCGCATTCTAACGTCTTTTAGAAGCGATTGTGTTGTATACGCGCTAGTGTTATAAGTATATATATATATACAGACATATACGTAAGAGCCGATGAGCCGCGCCGAGAGAGGCCTTTCGCTGCTCCGCTTCCGTTGTGCTTTTAGCGGGCGCACTCTCTCTTTCTTAATTGTATGCGTTTTGCTTTTTACTTTCTTTGCTTGCGTAGGTCGCCGTTGTTGTTGCGTTATTGCTCTCTTTTTTTTCAGTGTCAAGCGGTACATTATAGCTCTTGTTCCGGTATATATATTTTATTCAATTGATCGAAATGAAATTCGCGTTTTATTACACTGCGTTTGCGGGAAAAGTGAACGCAACTCGTTAAATGAACTGCAGTGCCGACCCTGGAGAGGATTTACAACGGCTATTGAACGAGGCTTTTGAACTGGAAGCTGAATTGTGTAAAAAAATCGGCAGACAATGTTAATCATATACGCACAGCACACTTCGTTACGCTCGTCCTCCTTTTTCGCTCTATCGATAACATATTGTGTATCTGCGCTTCTAAGCTTTCCGGCCTTCGTTACGAAAATTGGGTAATCAATATTTTTATTGAGGAAGGCGGAGATCCGAGTAGATCTACGTAATTACTTATATACGGTTTTTACTTGTGCGCTAATGTTTTGTTGCTCTCATTAACGCGCGTTCCGCTAGTTAGTTTTCGAAAGAGGGAATAATAAAATGTTCAATATTGTTTCCGTGCAGTATTATTAAGACGTGTATATAGTTTCTTGAACTGAGTGTGTTGTGCAGTTTATTTTTGATGGAGGAGCTGATTCCGGGCAATTGTGCCAAATTCATTTGGAAACGCGATCGCGTCTCCAGCCTTGGCGAGAGAAACACTATTTCAAGCAGCTTTGATCTACTTTATTCGCGGAATAAATTGAATTTCAACCTCCTTAAAGTTTGCGAAATATAAGCAAGTCGAGAGGAGATCTTTGCTATTCCGAGTTTCTCAAGAGTTCGCGGGAAACTCTCGACCGGAACCATAATATGCGGGAGGGTACCTGAAGAAAATTATTTGAACAAGAAATGCGCACGCGTAGTTTCATGTAAATTAGAAACAATGTTATATGTACGAGCGAGTCATATCGGCGATGATTAATGGATAACGGAAGTTCGGAGTGCTGTGTATATATACATATATACGTGTTTGGTCGTTTCGCTTGATCTATTGCTCCTTGCATCATTACTTGAATGTAAAGGCGTGATATTAAACATTGATTAGATATATATATGTATACGTGGATTATTATCGTTTCCTCTTCTGATTTCGAGTAGCTTATACAGCTGTCGACGTCATTAATAACGAAACACACGCTGTAAAAACTAATTGTCAATTCGTATAAAAATCGAGGATATAATCGCGCGAAAATATACGACTCTCCTCGTTAGACATTATAAATCACAGACGAAATGAGAAGACCTATATCTCGATAGATTATCAGGCCAGACTCATCGATTCATCACGACGACAGTAGAGGGCCGTCCAATAAATTTGCAATTCTCGCTCACGTGCGAGCTTATATAGTACATATCTCTCTCTCTATATATATATATATACGCATGAACGCAGCCGCACGATACATCCGAGCTTAATAATCTGCAATTGGCGTTTTATGAGGCGACGACGAGCCGTATATAAGCAACACCGATTGACTGCACAGTCTCGTTGTCGTCTATATACTGGCGTAATAATTTTCGCGCCTGTAATTAGGGTACTTGAGCGCGATTACTTTTTGATTGCCGTAAGTATACGTGATTTACAAGCTGCCGCGCAGCGCGCGTGACGTCTTTTATATACCAAGAGCTAATATTGGCTCGTATGTATATAGCTTTAAAACCCCGTTATATCGATGCTCTCAATTTTCCATGAATCATTATTCCGAATCTAAGGAAGATCTAAGGAATCATAGCAAAGACAGTCAGATCTCAAACAAACACTCCGATGGAGGAACAACGTCAGGTATAAACATAAACCCACGGCGTCATTGCAATAACAGACAATGGGCGCAGCATGCGATATTTGCATTCAGGAGTACGTGTGCAGCTTTCGAGGAATATCAAGCTGCCGGAGTGAAAGATACACATCCGAGCATGAGCGACTGGACCGCATAAGAAAGCGCTCATAACCTGCATAATCCCATTCTAGGTGTATATAGAGAAAACAAAGACGGGCTCATTGACTTTTCATCTCGCGCGTGACTCGATTTCTCGCAGCTGCAATATAGGTGTAGTATTACTCGCGTCATTTGACGCGGAATCTCGATCAGTTTCCGATGAATTTCCGCGTTTTTGTTTCGATTATCGTCATAGTCGCCGACGCTTAACTAGACGAATGCGGAGACTGCTGCAGGAAGACGCGGATAGAGAATCGGGTTCATTGGTATTTACGCTCCGGAGAGTTTCAAGGACCCGTGCACGTTTTTGCTGTATCGCGTTTTACGTAAGCTTTTGTCTCTGAGCCACACGTGACAAAAAAAAATTGAGATCGAGGTGTCATTGTTTCCAGTTGGTTTTCGAAACTTTGCTTCGATATTGAAAGTCAATTCTCGCAAGAGGAAAAATCGCAACGCAGGATATTAGGTCATACACAAAAGGAAACGCATTTTATGAAAAAGGTAATTAAAAAAAAATATATATTACGAGGAATTCATCCGTCTCTCGTGTGTCTGGTGAAATTAAAAACATTACATGCGCTTTAACGATTTTCAGAATGAAATACTGCTCGGGAGTAAAAATTACTCACGATAGACCTATTACAACAAACGAATTATGTCTCACTCACGCACGCGCGCGCGCACACGCAGAGGGAAAGAGCATTTTGTTTTTTATTTACGATCGTGATTTGCATAGTTATAGAGCAATAAATACGCGTGAGCAATATACGATCTGTCAATTGTGCCGTACGTGTCAAGGAATATCGAGAGAGTCCATATACGCACATGAAGAAACGCATAAAATGTATACAGCTTTTTACGCGTTTTCATATAATGTATAAAGTTATGTTTTCACCGATGACGTTGAACTCAAGTTCAAACGTTGATTAAGTGTAATATACGCCACGTGTGTTGTTCAATGGATGAGTGAAAATTCTTCGCAACTTCAGAATTCTAATAGTTCCGACTTTTAACTACATTCGCGCTTTATTACACGGGAATTAATTGCAGAAACGTTCCGCAGTTTTTAGCTAGTCCATGTCTAATTTAAAATGAACTGGTCACTGCCTTGAGTAGTGAGACTAGTCAGCAGACATGACATTTTCGTCAGATTTTTAAAGCTGCTAAGGATCACTGATGTTCAAATTTGAAAATAGAAATTCGCCGGTGTTGCCATCATATACTTCCATATACTCAATATCAAAATTGTCATTACTTTGCAAAAAAGTTTTCGAGCACGATGGAAGGTTTGGTAGAGTCTACGTTTTAATATTTTTAACAATCTGTCGAAATCACTGTATTGCAGTCTATAATAGCCCATTTGTTTCCTCGTCACTGCTACTTTGCACTGATTCTAAATATACTGATTTTTTGCCACTAATATCACTACTGGCCTTACTTGAACAATTATCAATTTCGGAGCAAGCACGTTTGGGCAAGTGATTATTTTTGAATTTTTTCCTCGCCGGAGAGCTTTTCAAATTTACTGAATCAGTCATTGAGTTTTTCTTTCTTTTCGTTCTTAGCCAGTCATTCTAATTTCAACCAGGGAATTATTGTAAGAGTATAAGATCTGCAAATAATTACTTGTAAAACAACGATCCCATCTAATCAAATCGTGTACAAACTTACAATACAGTCATTCGCGTCAGCTCACGATTACCATTGAAATATACTACTTTTTATTCTCAAAAGTACATGTAATTTTCTCTAAAACATTCTCAGAATGAGGTGAGATGCAGGTCTTCCTCTTTTACAATCCTAATCGCAATTAATGCACAAAGAACATGTCCACAGCCATGTGCGCTGATTTATGCAACGCCACTCATTCGCTTAAACTATTTTTAACTTATCACCGCGCGATAATATACCGTACGTGTTTACGTTATAAAGCTCGGACTCGACACAAAAAATGACCTGTCGCGTGCGCGCATCATAATCTCCGCGTCTATACTTTAAACTGCGCCTCTCTCACCGACTAAAATAATAATAACCTTCGGTTTGTAAATACGGAATCGCCGTATTCGCATGCACAGCTTTTCATCCTATGCCGATTAACTATCAACATCCAGCGACGACTCATTATATACTACGTCGATAATATACAAAGTTGAAGAGTCACGAGTGAGTCATAATTAGCGCGCAATTATACTCGATTCCGAAATGTAACACACTATATGTGTGTGGCCTACGTGTGTGTCCACACGACGAGAGCGCCGAATGAGTTTGTTATTGTTTCTTTTTTCGGGAAAATCGTTATGGAGATCGTATCTGGATTCTCCTCTTTTTTCCGCTAAAAAAAAGTAGTAGATGATGCTAAAATTACACTGGAGATATATACATAATACTTTATAAGAACTGGGTAAACAAGCTCGTGTGTGCGTGACGATGCGCCGCGACTTTTTTCCTTCTCTGCTGGTGTCTTTTTCGATTAAAAAAAGAAATCGGCGTAAGTAGTTTTGACGTTATTATTATGCGTGAAAACGCACGCGACATGCGTATATACACGTATCGCTTCTTTGCGCACACGTGCGTATATTTTCTTTCTCTCTTATTGTTTTTCACGTCGTAACGTAAACAGAACACACGCTCGCAATTTATGGAAATCGAGAGGAGTGATTTTTTTTCTTCCGAAGCCGATGGGCTAGAGAATAAATAGAAACAACAATATCTCGTCGCGCGATGAAATATTCAAAGAGACTTTTTCAGACGTCGAATTCATGTGATAATGAGCTGACGGCAAAGAAAGCTCGCGCTTGAAAAATACATTCGATTGTGCGGGACTCGCATGTGCACGAAGTCTTTAGAATCTCTACGCACGTTCTTCAATTAGCGGGCTTGCATTGAAGGCAGCAGCTTCGATGCAGAGACGATTATCTGCTGAATCGTAATTTTTGCACACTGCATCGTCTTGTAAGATCGATTGGAATTTAATTATTAATATGATAATTCGGAGGGGTGATTAATGGGGCGTATCTATAATTAATCGACAACAGCGACGGGAGTGAATGATCGGTAAATTTTGAAGCAAAGTGCGTGTGTACTATACACCGCGAATGTACCAGTACTTCTTCCCAGACGTATCCGGCTGAAACCAGATTTCTGCTGGGTGGTGTGTATATGTATATGTAAACACACACGATGAAGATTATTTTACAAGCTTCTGGATCCCATAACGGTTGCACTTCGCGAGAGTTTCTCGATATGGGTATATACAGAGAAACAATGAGAGCGAAGACAAATCAATCGGATTTCCAATAATTAGACCAACGCTTATACAGTTTTATCATTGCAGAAAATAGACTCCAGAGCACACACACATCACCTGAAAGAAGCATCTTGCAGCCATCCAATGAAAACTCTGCATCAGTCGACAGATCGCAACCCCAAGATACGAGCTGAAACCGCAGCACCTGCAGCACACTATATACTCGGTGGTCTAGTCGCTTATCAGCTCCGCGGGGGGGAAATTGTCGCCATATCCGGGAGAAGAGTAGCGCGCAATGCGGAAACCCAGCGTATAGTACGTCTGCTCGCTATATAGTATATGACGTTCTCTCTCGTGCGGTATACAGCGATGAGAATCGGCAGCGAGGCTTTCCTGCGCGCTCGACGAGAGTATAAGTGTATAGGTATAGGCAGCCGGTCTCTTGGCTTTTCAGTCACGGATCTCCTAAGGTCATCCACTCCCACCTTCACGGCGGGCCACCTGCGCGCGACTGGGACGAGTTGATATACACGAGTTTGCTACTGTGAAGTTATGTTGAATCTAAATTGTTGCTCCCGATAAATTTAACATATCTGATAATAGCGATTTTTTAAACAACGAGAGCTGCAGCGAGTCTTAAGAAGCTAATTCCGCAGAAGATAATTACGGCGCGAGACGAGAATACTCGAGAAGAGAGAGCATTCGGAAGTTCTTTGTTTGGAATATCGTATATGTACAAAAGCCGGGCGGCGTAGGCTTCTTTTTCTTATTGCGCTCGAGAGACGTCGTCGTTCTTTTGTCTTTGCCTCATCCCGACGACGACGACGACGGCGGCCTTTTTCTCTTCGCTCTCATTCGAGTATAATGAACGCGAGGAGGCCTGAAACTGTATTAATGCCTGTGCGCACGCTGCAGAGAGTAGTATTTTATAAGTGGCCGTGTGCTTCAATAATTCTGATATGCTGTTTCTTGGTTGAGATTTTTTCTCTTAGAAAAATCGTGAGGATTGCTTATGAGGTATTTACGTGCTGCTAGATGATTATGAGTATATGTACACAGTGTATGTGTGTGTGTGTGCAGCTGAACGTGGGTAGACACGTTTTTTTTTTTATTTTTGCTTACCAACTTGGAAAGAAGCTTGTACTTTTTTAGTCTAGGAAATACCTAGAAAGAAAGAATTTTGGCAGTAGATTTTTGGCTTTATTATATTCATCAGATATTTAACACACATTTATACAAAGATATATTATGACTAATACACATAAATTGAAAGTGTGTTCGATGGGATTTTCGGTGAGAACGTAGTGTACAAGTCTGAAATCCTTGAAGAAAGTCGAAAGGCACAGATTGTGGATTGGATAACGTAGGAAGTTTCTGCACGCAATCAGTATAGAATGAGTTCGAAGCGGTAAGACCTACTACGTGTATATTACAGCTATTCAAGAATCCCCTTATATCTAAGATCATTACTCAATCATCTCTGAAAACGCGTTTTTTCATTCTCGAAATATACAGCAGAAATTCTAATTCTCAAAGTTACGCAATGATTCTCCAAGCTCAATATTCTCGCGAACAAAAGTAAAACCAAACTAATTCAAGCTGAGAAAGGAAAGCTTTTTTCCTTCAGCTCTCAAGTGGATTGGTCAATTTGTTGAAGCAGTTTCGGAGTTTAAACCAAGTCGTTTCGCTTTTATATACACGAGTTCCAGACTTTTTGCGTATGCTTTTCCGAGCGACGGCTTATTCGTTTTCAACTCTCGTTATGTTAATTTCAGACACTCGTTTCGGCCAAACGAGCCGATACAAAAATCGTCCATAAATTCGCAATCGACGGCTAAATATACCGAAAATCATCGCAGCTTAAATAGCTAAGGACACTTCGCAGATGCGCGTGCGTATATGACTCAGTGTCCGAAAAGACAACAGAGACACTCTCGCCCATCGTCATCTTTATTCTCGAATTATATAGCCGTGAAGCAATAAAAGATCGTTGCACCTTCAAAACACGCGCTTGTATATATACATATAGACTCTAAAATCTCGCTTATATACACGCCCACGAGAGTTCGTCGACGCCGTCGTGTGATGGTGTATACGTGCACTCGCACACGTATCGCTGAAAACGGGTTTGGGAAAAAGCCTCGTCTAGTCTGGTCTAGCCTATACCCGTGTGTGTATGTGTGTGTGTGTCTATACATATATACGGGAAGGCAGGTTGCTGCTCTCGCGGAAGCGCGAAAATGCATCCGGTAAAATGCGTCGGCGAGAGAGTTTGAAATTTCATATTTATTGCCGCGTCGGTTTTTTTTTTAGTTTGAAGTATATATACGCGTAGCTTTATGATTATTTACGAGGCGGGAGCGGAATTTTTTAGGCTTTCTCGAGGATTTGCCGTTCGGAAATTTTTCAAGCGAAACGTATATAGGAAACGCGGAGAGTCTCGCAAGTTTTGAACAAACGGCTATAATATGCCGTTACATAAAATATATATGTATAGCGCGCCGCGACTGCACGTAATAAAATGTAATCAAATTTTATGTAACTAAAAAGTGCTCTAGCGGTAGTTTGCAATTTTCCGCGCGACAATAAAAATTCGTCGCAAATTTCCTTTATATACACACTCGCACGTAACATCCCACGCAACGTCGTGACGTTCAACGCTGTACAAACTCGAGACACGAAACAAACAAAAAAAAAAGGGTATACAGTCCCGAGGAAGCTAAACTTTTCTCTCGCAGTAGCTCCTGCGGGCTAAAGCGTTCAACCAAGAGACACACGTCTGTATAGGACAATACACAGCCTGCACTCGATGTGTGTTTGTAAAAAGTATCGTACAGATATTCCGTACGTAGAATTGCGTGCGTGTGTCTGACGTAGTCAAAAGTCAGACTCGATATTTCTAGAATCGTTCGAATTATCGACAATTGAAATTTATTCCAGTGTGGATTTTTGCAAACTGGTCGCGATGATTTTCGCATTTTTCTTCTACTTCTGCGGTTTATAGAAGAAGATGAATGCTCGCAAGATTGAGCAATTATTTGACGAGCAAAAAACGACGCCGGGGTTTTACGTTACAGTTGATTAATCGTCGTTTGTCATTGACACTTTGTATGCGCGTGTGAGTAGAACATATTGTCGTTATAATATGCAAAACGAACGTGTTATGCAATGCGCGTCGCGTCGGTGTGGTTTGAGGAAGGCCGACTTTGATAGAAGAGCTTCAATCTGATGATTTAAAAACTTTGTATTGCTCACGATATACGCGCGTGTACAGTATATTTACAGTTGTAGTATAGAATAAGCGTTAAATCGAAGAGGAATGTGCTTCGAGAAGAATTATACGATTTATGAAACGTAAGTTTCTGACGTGAGCTTCGACCTCACTTTCTTTCGATTTAATGCGTTTGACGTCTCCGACAAAGGCACGAGATTTTCATTGAAAATATATATACAGTAAATTAACTAATGGTACAGCACTAATTGCTCACTGTCTTCAAACAGCCTATAGCAAACGTTCCATAACAACCGTTTGAGCGCAGCAACGCGTGAAAGTCCGCATCGATCTATCGTGTCTCTCTCTCTGTCGAGTCTGTATAATCCGCAGAGAGAATCCCAATCGACTGCAACCTCGAATCCTCTCAGTTTCTCTCCTGCAGCTGTATATAGAGATATACCCATGTCTACAGAGAGAGAGTGAGATTGTCGCGAAATTGCCTTCCTTCCTAAGCGCGCGCGTTTTTTTTTCTTCTTCTCCCGCGAGAAAGAGCGCATTAATCTCCCGCAATTATATATACGCGCGGCGCTCGACGTCGATATAAGATTTTAATCGCAGCAAAATGGAGCTATTGTCGTGTATATATGTTATTAGGGCCAGCTAATTGCTTTTTCCCGAGAATTTTCGTCTAAAATGCGGTCGTGATGTCCCGTCATTATATATTCCTGATGTTGTGCATCAGTCTGCAATCGATACAACACGACGCTCTTTTTTCTCGCGAGCGATTATCGACGCGTCATCGTGATGGATATATGATGAAACTCGGGCCTCCACAAAGAAAAAGCTGCAATTATGCCTGTTAAAAGGATTGCCTTGGACTTTCGATGAATAAAGATTGTTTTTTCAAATCAGTTCTCGAGTAATCGACGAGAAATCTGCAGAGCGAGAGAAGATATGTCGCTGTATATATGATCAATCGATTTGCCGTATACACGCGTATATACGTATGACGACTTATATTACGCGAGCGATTACGTGCCGTAATCGCTGCGCGCAAAAAAAATTGTATACATGTGTAATGAATTAGAGGAATAAGCGAGATTACGCGAGTCGAGCGTTTTAGTATGATAAAAGGATGCACGTCGATTGCGCGCGGTTGCGATGGCATTGTAATAGGTGTACATGTATCTATCTATCTTTCGATTTTACGTTAAAAGCCGCTGTCGAATTTTTTGTGTAACAAAAATCGTAGTGTATGTGAGAAAAGTTCTGTCTGCCCGCAGTCGCTCTATTTCATGAGGGAATATCGCGGGCGAGCAAAAGCTGCGCGCATGTATAGCTTGAATAACAGATTCGCAATCTGGCCGATTCCACCTGGCGCGATGTGAAGATAGAGCGAGAAATGGAAAAGTGGATTGAATAGCCCACAGGGAGAGGAAGGCTTGTATATGCTCAGCTTTCGAATGATAAATAATGTGATTGTTTGTTTTATTACGTTATCACGTTCTATAATATATACCAAAAAGATAAAAGTCACGAAAATTAAATTAAAATCTTTCCGTATCAACATAATCCACAATGGAATCGTCCGAGTAACCCTCTGGCAATCAACTCCCCCTCATCCTCTACATCAGTCAAGAAAAAAAAGAACAAGTCCAAAAATAATTCCACGCGCATCGGCGGCTCGCTAATAAACGCGCGAACAAAACCCATTGTCTCGACGTCAATTAAATCCAACCAACCAAAAATTCCCCCCCAGCACAAAACGAAGAAGCATAAGAGATTCTCCATAGAGAAAGAGAGAAAGAGAGACGATGACGCGGAAAATAAAAGAGCGTGAGTTACTCGCGTGTGTGTATCGCATTGCGAATCAAGGATAACGAGAGAGAGAGAGAGAGAGAGAGAGAAAGATCACGAGGCAAGCAAGCAACGAGTGCGGAGAAAGAGAGAAGACCTCGAGGGAATCACGATTGACGAGAGAAGAGGAGGAATCGATGGGGGAGACTCGACTACTCCTTTCTTCGGCGTTGACTCACATCTCACACACACACACAGCTCGTTTTATTTTAGAGCGTAGGCGCGTGCTCGAGATTTCCAGGGGAGATATTCGCGAAATTCTGCGGTGTATAATATTATATATCGCGCGAGGTCGTTGACCCCGATATTACAGGCTGACTTTTCGCGTTTCAAAGTTTTCAGGGCTGCGCTGGAAAAAGTTGCTGCTGCAGCAGCGACGAGTTTCGCCGGTATATGTGTATAAATATAGAGAATATAAGATTTTGACGATTACGATCCGCGTATTTTTTGCCCTGGGCTTTGTTTCAAGGATTTTCCGATTACTTTATTGCGCGTGTGTGTCTTGTTAGTTATCGCGACGGACTTCCAGCTGCGTTTAATATTATAGTGTTTACGAAAATAAACAAAACTCGAATTCCGCGCGCATCGCGAATAATAAATTCAATAATAATCCCACAGTATGTTTTCAGAAGCGAGATTAATCGCGCTCGCGAAATTTCCGCACGTTGACGAGATGAGCGCAAATATTTTTCAAGCTCTATCTCACATCGCGCATAAACACACCGAAATCCCTCTCAGATAAATGTGTTTTGATCCGAATCGAGTGTATTTTCGCTGCAATCAACAGGTCTCACTACATAGCACACTAATGCAAACCAACATCTCTCGCTTATAATAGTTATTGGCATTCCACGAGAACGTTGCAGCTCATCAGCATAAGCCCATTCTTTTTGTTATTTAATCTCCGCGGCTTTCCTCTGCGCTCCGCGATGGAGAAACTACTTGACGAACGTGCAATTATACATATACTATATATTGTGCAGAGAGAGAGAGAGAGAGAGAGATTCGCAATAACCTTTTTACAACGCGATTATTCAAAATCGACGACTGTATGTTATATCGTTTAAATCATACACTCGACATTGATTTTCGCGGTCGACGCGGCTGGAGAAATTGAGGCACAAGCTGTATAGCAACGACCTTATCTCGGGAATTCCACATGTGCGCGCGATAGTCGCTAAGATAATCACGACTTAGCGTGGGAATACCGAACGCTGGCAAGACTTGTAAACAATGTATGCGCAACGGCGGAGAGTCGATATAAGTGTTTTGAATGACGAAGCTTTGTCGGAATCGATCATCTCGTTATGCAGTTTGGCGATTATTATTACTTATCGTCGAATGAATGTGACGTACATCAGATTCATCTGGGTTTTCTGGGCGTGCGTTTAATTGGAATTTAGGTACCGAGTAGTGCGGATGTTATTTTTAGGAAATCGTCAAAGAAGCTCGTTTTTCGCTTCATCAGTCCCGTAACTGAAGCCAAAGCCGATTTATAAAAAAAATACAAGCTCAAAGGTCCTTCCATCGTTATATACCTCCATCAAAGGACCATCAGAGTGTATCAACTCTGCGTGAAAAACCATCACGATATCGCGGAAATCCTATTATAGCTTGGTCGAAAATCAAAGCGTCGGACTACATCTATATTCACAAACTCGACGAGAGCGCATCCGTAATTAGCCATTATCGACTATATATATAAGCCGCGACGTCGTGCGTTTTTAACGCCGATCGAAAATACACGAGCGAGAGAGAGAGAGAGTCGGGGTCGACGATCCGCTCACCTCAACTGCAGTGTGCATCATGCATATATACAAGCCGGCAATAATATCGGCGTCGTTGAATAAATGAAATCGTATTTTAAGAAATCGTCGCGAACGATAGAGAAAAATTATCTACACTGCTACAATATATCCGAAATCTTGGAATCGAGTGCGGATACACGTCATTCTCGTATACGTCACGACACACACGCATCAGCTTATAGAAAACCAACTCACACCTCTGATGTCGTGGTGATTGCGCGTGTGTACAACAAATGCACGCACTAGACAAAGCGAGGAAAAAAAAAGGTTCAGCCAGTGCCGGAACACTTCCTTATGTTCTCTCTCGAGCAATGTATCATCGATAAGACGCGTTATAAGTGGAGGGGAGTATACAAGCTTGTGCGTAGTTTGCTGTGTAACTCGGAGGCGAATGTATGTGTACGTATGTGAGCGCGTACTATTGCGCGTACGGAATGAATGAATTTTTATAGCGTTTTTGTCGCGCGCGGTATACACGCACGTGGATTAGACGGGGATTCGCAAGTCACGCGAACTGGGAGAACGTGAGTTGACGTGTAAACAGTTTTATTCCAGTCTGCGTATGTGTTTTATGCTAATATACAAGTATATAGAAGATTGTCGCTATGTGTGAATGAGAGAGAGAGAGAAAAAAAAATTGTTTTCCTTGGGGATTCGATCATCGTCAGTAGTAACAGACGTGGTTGGTGGGACATCAGCTCGACCGTTCTAATTCGGGATCAGCTTTTATAACAAAGCGCATATCATCCCGTCATCTCTCGAAATCTCATTGTCTCGGCGTTAAACAAGTGTAAGTAAACAAGCATCCTCCTGACACAATTTTCCACAGTGCAATTAAAAACTCGTCCCACATTCCGCGTGAGCGCACAGTCCGATACAACGAAAGGAGAAAATAGAAAACCGAGCGGCTTTGTATATGTAGTATAGATATATAAGAAGGAAAAAAAAGCAAAAGTGCGCGTGTGAAGAGAGAGAGAAGCTATATGTGCAGTCAGCAAGCTCTTAAGTCGCGCGAAATTGGCCTTTTTAATTATAAATACGAGGACTGCCGAGATCAGTCGCGAGATGAGGAGCTGCAGCGACTGATGGACGGGGATGAACTGCGTCGCCTTGAGTTTTTACTGCACACCCTCGCGAAAATTGGATTAACGAGCTGCAGCGTCTTGTTTGCACTACCTCTAACTTCTGTATATATATAAAGGTCAGACAAAAGTCAAAAGAACGAAAAAAAAAAGAAAGAAAATCAGATCGTTGAAAAGTCTAAGAAGCTCATTTCGCAGGAATCGCGCACGAGTACCGGCTTTCGCGAGAGAGAGAGAGAGAGAGAAAGAGAGAGAGACTATATATGCACCGGCACATCAGCTTATCGTCCGCTATATACTGCATCAGCGGCGAAGAACCGGCGCGCTGCAACCGGCTACTCGCGCACGAGAAAGAAAGAGAAGGCGCACACACACACATAACTCTCACCACTATATACTCGACAGTCTCTATACGATTGTACATACATATAGACACAAACACACACAGACACGTGCTCGCGGGATGACGAGGTCGCGCGAGAGCGCACGAGACTACTACACTACTATACCACCACCTCCTCCTCCTCCGAAGACGACGACGACGCTTGCGCGCAGCAGAGTCGAGAGCTCGGCAGTCAGTCTAGCACGAGCCGCTGCTCAGGAGAGACGCGGATGCGGTTCGCTCTCTCCCTCGATTTCTCTCGTTCACCAGTGTGTTAAATATCTCTCTCTGTATACTGTATATCTCTCTCCGTTCTCTGTGTGTTTGTGTGTATTGTTAAAAAAAAGAGAGAGAACACGAGGCTGACACGTCGACGCCGCAGTGTCACACTACTGTTTACACACGAAGAAGACAGGCAAGTTGCTATATAAAAAAAAAGCGCGCATACCCTCCTTTCCTCCTTTTTTTTTTAAACGCGGCTTTCTCCGCTTTTCCGGCTTCTACTTCTGCTGCTGCTGCTGCTGCTGTGTGTATCGGCGATGCTTCTGCAGCGAAATCAGTGTTTCTTGTCTATATATCGAGCTGCGGGTCGATGCGCCGAGTGAGAGAAGGAGCGACGATCGAGCCGAGAGTTTTGTTTATACGAGAGCTGTATACTTATACTTCCCGAGAGCGAGCGAGCGAGTGAGTGTATATATATATGTAATACAAGTGTATAGAGTGAGACACTGTGCGGGTTACATACATATAGGTACGCCGGTGGAAAGAAAGTATATAGATGCTCCGAAAAGACGATGTAAACAGAACACTGTGAGATGCGTTGTGTGTTACTGATGAAATTCGTGCGCTTTAAAAGATAAATACACTCTGACGCAAGGAAATCGGCAAGTCTATATATCATAACGGTCGCGCATGCTGTGTGTGTGTATCGGTAATATATAAACTCAACTTATTAATAGCCAAACTGAGCAACATCACGAACCTATCGAAAAAAAACCAACCTATCCTTGACCGATCCGACGAAAATTGCAACCGATCAAAGCATAACGATAGCAGAGTGTATATATACATATATCCGAGCAGTGCAGTCGGGGGCAAGAGCCCAGCTGCAGGCGCCGCGTGTCCCGAAATAAAAGTCAAAATTGCCGCTCGAAATACTGGTCTTTTATGTAACCGGCGAGCTCCGCTTTAATTGCATAACCGAGAAATGCGTGAGTCGCGTGCGTATGCGACGCTGCTCTGTAGAGGGAGGATGAGGAGAAAATTCGATAGATCTAAGTATATAACTAAATGAAATCGTTATGAAATAGGATATACTCAAACTCTCGTAAATACCTATAATGCCATCGAGAGAGGAGAGAAAGAAAAATGAAAGAAAATCGAAAATAAAGTCGTACTAATTTTAACCTCTCTCGCGCGCGCGCGCGACAGTCCTGTCCGCCCGAGATAAATAATCCTCTCTTTCCACTTTTGCACACGCGAATATATACAT